>JAGFPH010006576.1:48980-63784 GCA_018207615.1 Philaenus spumarius
GCACACCTTTGATGTTCGGTGAATGCTGCGAATGGCTAAAAATTAGGTCTTTTCACACCAAAGCCAAGCCAAACCGGGCCGGGCGAAGCAATGACAAGCCAAGCCGAGCAAAATCTGTGATGCGTTCGCACTGAAGCCGAGTCTCACTCAGCAGTCACAGTTCAAACATAGTGACACTGGCCGGGACACCGAGCTAGACTGAAAAAACCGACAGAAACCGCTTGAAGTAGCGGAAGGCAAGACTGCTCAAAATCGCTCGGTCGAGCCCAGCGTCCTATTCGAAAGCAAGCTATTTTCGCCTGACCTGGATTTGGTGTGAAACCCGCTTAAGAGACCGATGATTCAGAGTCGAGGCGGCCAAAAAGTTTACCCAATGATGCTTAAACTTTTAAAATATTAACTTTTTCGGCATGAAAAAGTTTATAACATATATTGATGAGATTATTGTAATCAAAACAAGTCCAAAGATGATATAATTTGGACCACATTTAGTGATTAATACTTATCGAATAACTTATTTCATTTCATGATTAAATAGTTAAAAAATTAATATCCCAAATGAGAGCACAACATGGAATACAAACAAACAATGGTGTGCACTGACAAACGCCGTCACAAATGCAAGGTCGAAAGGCACCTCGAAAGAGGAAAATATTTAAACGTAGGTACACCGGCCACAAGGCCATTTAGCGTCTGTACTTGTGTGTTGTGTTTTCGTGATAAGCTTGCTTGCGTTTAATTGTTCTTGTATAAGAAAAGTCATTTCTTGCTATAATACATAAACATTTTTTAGGTTTACAGTCTTTTACCGAGGATTTAAATTTCTGATAAATTCTATTGACTAAATAATAGGTATTTTGCCAAGTTTTTGCTTAAAATAGTACATGTCTCTAAAATTTTCTGTGTGACAAGTACAAAAATAGTCACATATACATGTGTACTTTTCTTATAAAAGTAAGTATATTATCTGCACCATTAAACTGAGTAAAGTTACGTAAAATAGGAGTTTTCCGGCGGAATATTTTTGTTCAGTTCCGGCAGCGTTCCGGTACTGGAAAAATTACGAGTAAACCCCTGCCTGTAGGCACATCCTCGGATATTTTTTTTTTTGAAAAATGGACTTCTTTAAGTAGGGGTTTTAACACTGCACGTGCTATATTGAGTTTTAATATAAAGTACGTGCAAGTACTTTAAGAGTTTTTAATTTTTTCAAGAATTTTAACATGTTCATCACAATATTGAAAAACATTCCTCATATTTTCCCCAGCATTTTCTTTTCTTCAATTTTTGCCGTGAACTTTAAAATTTCCCCATTTTGGGAAAACCCCTAATCTGGCAACACTGGTCCGGCGGCCTGGAGCAGTGCATGGCAAGTCGGTGACAGTCAGTGTTGCCACAATAACAAGGGTTGGAATTAAATTTCCCAGAACATCCATTTAAAAGAAGGCAGTGTATCTATTTGGTACAGAAATATTTGGATTTGCCCGACATTTTTAAATTGGAAAGTGTAACTTGCTTGTTATTTGTGAATGTTGGTAATTGCCAACGAAAACTTTTGAAACCCAAACCCAAAGTTGGAGTTTTTGAGGGGTTTTACTTTCAATTTAATCCAAAAATTTAAATTCCAACTTTTTCAAAATCAGAAATTTCCCAACTTTTGGGATTTTAAGATTATTGGGGGGCACCCCCCCCCCCCTTACGCCCCTATAGCTACTTCCCTGTTTATTTTTTTAGTAAGTAAGTAAGTAAGTTTTATTCATTGCTTCTTTACAAAATCAACAGTATAAATTTTTTTTTTTTTTTTGCTTTCCATGCCACTTTGTGCCTTTCGGCTAACGAGCATGTTTTTTTGGGTTTTTGCATTCTTATAAGGCACTCGGACGAGTTCGTTAACCAACGAAATTCAACAACAAAATTGTACACATTTTTTTAGATGTTTTTTGTACTAGAATAACTTTTTTCGTGGGTTTATCTGACAAAATAAATATAGGACATTATTCTGCACATTATTATTTTTTTTTTTTGTAATACCTTATAGCTGGTCTGTTTCCTTCAAAAACGATCGAAACGTAAAATACTACACCCGGTTGAAATCCACGTGGGGTGTTTTTACCGTGGGCAGCTTTTGATCCGTGGCCGCAAAGCGAGTGTGTCCTCTGTAAGCGAAGCGAGTTTTTCCACTGTAAGCTGAACGAAGCATCAACCTGAGCTGGATGCTGAGGTGCAAACAAATTCTACTAATATCGTTCGTAACGCAAGCTATTCAGCGCCTTCACGAGTAGACAAATTCCCAAATAGTTTGTCGAAACCCTAAAATATATAACTAAATTTCGGAAATTCCCTCAATTCGCGTCAGCGATTCAGCTGCGTTATCGAATTATTCTATTTTGTCCATTAGTTTGATTGACCTGATTTCCTAATACACATACTAGTCAGACTAATGGACACAGTTTTGTTGTTACGCTTTGTCCGATTGTTTTCGCACATGCAGGACAGAAAGTTCGGGTACAACGAAGAGCTGACCACAACAATATTTCGTAAAGGCGGACAAAGAGTCTGGGGCTTTTCTGATTGACAGCTAATCTTTTGTCCCTCCCTTTACACTTGTACCTGGCGCTAACGTAACACGCGCAGTCCGCCTTACCTGCCGTCACTGTTGTTTCGATGACTCACATACTGGGCCTTAGTCTGCAAAACTGCTATTTCTTACATTTTTTATTTTAGGTAAATATTATTGTAATTTTCGAATTCTGCATTTTATTTCAAGAACATACAGTCCAAACACGAAATTACTACGACATTCCTCACTGCATTTTGGGAATAAAGTGGTCAAATGATCAACTCGACTTTGTAATATCAGTTTCTTAGACTTTATTACTTTCTCACTATACTATAGAGAAATTATAGTGATCGCAAAAAAAATCGATGTTTAGATTTTTGTGGAAATATCCCTGAGTAAAAAAAAATGTTTTTACAAAATGTCTGCCTGTATGTATACAAAGCTAGAGGGAAAACTATTCGATCGATTTCGAATAAATTTGCACCGAACATGTCAATTAGGCCTGTGTGGATGCACGAAAAGGTTTTGAAAACATTTGAAAAACAACCCCCCTTTTTGGGGCAAAACACCCCCAAAAAATCAGTTATTATTTTTTTTTAGTAAAAAACGGCTCTAACGATTTTGATAAAATTTTGCTTATTGGTAGCCCTTAATGTACCCTACCATTTGCAAAAAAAAAAACGCATATTTCTAACAATTCTCATTTAGCTAAAATAATAATAACTGATTTTTGTGGGTTTTTTACCAAAAAGGGGGTTGTTTTTCAAAACGTTCTTTCGTGCAACTATAAAGGCCTAAAATTGACATGTTTGGTGTAAATTTGTTCGACATCGATCGAATAGTTTCTCTCTAGCTAATAATAATATTTATTAGTTACTCTCGTACTTTGATACAATTATGAATCTGTTTAATAATTTAATATGTTTGGGAGAGAGTATATGCCAGTTTCTGGTACCGTTTATTTTAATTTACACTTATTAATAAAGTAAATAAATAATACATAGAACTATATTTGTGGAAGTACCTATGATGAACATGTTAGAAACTTGATGGAAGAAGACTGGAAAAGTGAAGGACTTAACGACATTAGTGTTCGACACTTCATAATAAACTTGTGCCCAGATTCAGACTCTGAAAGTGACAGTGACACTGAGGACGACGATATTGAATATTAACCTTACAGTAAGTGTGGATTTTCATAATCTACAAAATGGACTTGATCATTTGACCCCTTTATTCCTCAGATACGGTAAGGAATGTTGCAGTCATTTCGTATTTGCAACTCTACTTTCAAAACAAATGGATCAGTCATTTTCGTTATTAGATTAACAGTGCAGTAATACCGTTAAAGTCAAGTTGATCATTTGACCCCTTTATTCCTAAGATACAGTAAGGAATGTCGTAGCCATTTCGTGTTTGGACTCTATTTTCACGAAATAAAATGCAGAATTCTAAAATTACAAAAATATTAACCTAAATAAAAAAAATAAAAAAATAGTTTTACAGACTAAGCCCTAGTATGTGAGTCAGCAAAACAACAAGTAAGTTACAGTCACTGGCGCGAATGCTGGCGCTTGAGCAAACCGCTACTAACCTGACTAAAAACATCAGTACCCGGTGCGTCTCTGTTTAACACGTTCACTGCTGAGGACGCTCATGTGAGCTTAACACTGAACACTATGAGAAGTGGCCGACGCACAGTGCTTCACACGCCAACCCCCGTATTGGGAGTATTTTCAATACACAGTGATTTCGTGCTTCGCACGCCAACCCCCGTGTTGGGTGTATTGTCAATACATAATGCATTGCGTGCTTCTCACGCCAACCCCCATAGTTGGAGTATTTTTAATTCGCTCGCCAACCTTCATGTTATGAGTATTTTCAATACACGGTGCATTGTCAATACATAATGCATTGCGTGCTTCGCACGCCAACCCCCATATTGCTAGTATTTTCAATACACAATGCATTTTAAGCCTGTGTGCTATGGACGCACATGTGCGTCCGCTTTAAAATATTTGTGATTATTACGTAGAAAGGTTCAAAATTAAAAAGAAATTTCTACTCATTTAGGCTGTAAATATAAAAAAAGGTTAGCTCCTAGCACAGGAAATACGAAATTTGCGTAGCAGTGAACGTGTTAAGGGTGAGGTAAACATCCACTAGTACGTTTGAAGGACGAGGTCACATTAGAAAGCGGTGTGGGAAAATGTTTTTTTGTCTAAACTTACTCCCTTTCCACACCTCCTTCCCATCGTGCCAGGGCGAGGTCAAGTACCACGATTCACGCCGATATCTGTACTAAAGATAGAGCGGGTTGCGGGTGTGATTGTGTGCACGCCGGGGCGCGAGCGTAGGTAGCTTAATGCACTGGGGCTCTTGAGGCTCCACTATAAGTACCATGCCAAGTTTCAACTCAATCTGTTAAAACGTTCTAGACATATACATTATTTTTGAACATCGATATCGATAGTTTTAAGTCGTAATTTTTATGTTCACGAACAAAATTCCCAAAAAGAGTGTATCTTCAAAATTCGAAAAATATTCAATATCAAATTTGTAGCATTTACAGAGTGTTCCGTAAATAAGCGGTAAATGATTTTTTGGTTCAAAATAAAGAAAAAATAAGTATACCATTTTTTCTAGAAATGTTTTGTTGCCGAGACACTCGTCAATTTGTTTCTTCCTCAAAATTAGGATTGACTAAATTAATACGTAATTATGTTTCGAGCTATAGTTAGTAAAATCCAGAACACCCGAAATTATTTATTTAATTTAAACCTTAAACTAATATTATAAAGAGGCAAAATGTGTTTGTTTTATGTAGGGGGTAATATCTCTGGAACTACTGAACCGATTGAAAAAATAGTTGTACTAATAAAAAGCTGTAGATATGCGTATATCCTGGCACTTGACCTCGCTCTGACACGATGGGCCGGGGGTGTGGGGAAAGGGCAGAAGTGGAGGAAAAAAACATTTCCCCACACCGTTTTGAAACTGGTTTATCTATACCCGCCGTGAGTACTGTTGTTTTTAGTCAGGTTAGTAGAGGTTTGCCCAAGTGCCAGTTTACGCGCCGGTATCTGAACACTATCTCTGAGTAACATAGGCTACAATTAATTCATTTTGATAAAAACGTTTTTTATTTCAATATTTGTAAATTTAGTCGGAAACAAATCTTAGGTTAGGCCTAGACTGAGAACCAATACATATATTTACATTTATTATCATAGCAATCAATTTAATAAAATAACAGATAAAAAAACTGTTAGCTCTAATATTTCCATTATAGGTTAGATTAATTAAATTACAAGTGAAAAAACATGGACCAAGACCGGGATTTGGACCCATGACCTTTGCCTTTCCGTGACAACACTCTACCAACTGAGCTATCCTGATCCTCCAGATATTGGTCGATGTTATCTCACTTGTACGGTTTTACTGCATTTATGAATTAATAGACTGAATAACTCGCATTGCGACATTGAAAACAATCTCAATTCTTTTTGCAGCCTACAGTGGTGTTATTTATTATTATTTGCAAAGGTCCTGGGTTCAAATCGCGGTCTTGGTCCATGTTTTTTTCACTTGTAATTTAATTAATTTAACCCTTGCTGAGGAAACGTGTAAGCAGGTAATTTATTACAAATTTAAAATAATTTTGGTTAGGTTTTTATTAAAGTGTAGACCTGAGACTTGCTGGTTCTTTAAACCTTTACTATAACTGCTGTTATGAAATATACGAAATAATTCGATTTGAACATTTAATATTATTTATTACCTTAGCTTTGTTGTTATTATTAATCCTACACCTTTATTATAAATAAAACATAACAAGATTATGTGTATAGAAGGTTCCAACGGGGTTGGCGTGCGGAGCAAGCAGGGGTTTCCCCTAGTTTGTTATAATTTATTAAATTTATTTGTCTAAATCTATTTTAGATCTAAATTTATTTGTGTTTTTCAATATTGAGCTCCCCAATTAGGTTATCCTATTCCTCTTGATTTACAGAAGATGTTGGCCGCTAGGGATTCCTGTTATAAATAAACGGTACCAGGAACTGGCACATACTTTCTCACAAATACATTTAAATTACTAAACAGATTCACTGTGACTTGTAAGGTGGGGTAGGAGAGTTTTTTTATTAAAGTTGGAGATTAACTAATAAATATTATTATTATTATTATCTAAAGAGAAAACTATTCGATCAATTTCGAAAAAATTTGCACCAAACACGTCAATTAGGTCTTCATAGATGCACGTAAAATGGTTTTGAAATTTTTTTTTAAACAACCCGCTTTATGGCCAAAAAACCCCCAAAAACAGTTATTATTATTATTATTATTATTATTATTAGCTAAACGAGAATTTTTACAAAGATGCGGGTTTCTGTATATGGTAGGGCACATTAAAGGCTACAAATAAACCAAATTTTATCAAAATCGTTAGAGCCGTTTTTTAATAAAAAAAATAATAACTGATTTTTTGGGGTTTTTTTGTTCAAGAAGGGGGTTGTTTTTCAAAATTGTACAAAACCCTTTTTCGTGCATCTATACAGGCGTACTGGACATGTCTGGTGCAAATTTGGTTGAAATCGATCGAATAGTTTTCTCTCTAGCTCTGTCTACATACAGACATACAGACATACATACATACATACATACAGACATACATACAGACATACAGACAGACATTTTGTAAAAACCACTTTTTTGGACTCAGGGGGTCCCAAAACGGATATTTCCACAAAAATCTCAACATCGATTTTTTTTGCGATCACTATACTTTCTCTATACTATAGTATAGTGAGAAAGTAAAAGTAATTATTTTTCTTTGTGCGTGTGACGCGAATTTTTTATTGAAACGTGTTTATTTTAATGGGACGTGGAAAGAGATGATTATAAGCCTGGATGATTCATTTTTTTCCTATTTAGTAGCATTCACAGAATAGGTTTATCGATACTAAATGGTGTAGTGTGAAACGACACTATTGATCCCGGTATTGTAAACGTCGCTGAAGACAGTGGGACTCCCACAGGGATACATACTATACACACTGCGATCATGTTCCTACTGCTAATACCAAAGGGGACGCAGTCCACTGTTCCTAATTACCTAGTTACTTTCATAGTAATGCTCCTTAACACGGGTTTCTGATGCGTCATGGGGATCCGCCACTTTGTCCTTACCGTATTAATCTCTTTCCCATCAAGCACCTTCTTAGAGAGTGTGGAAAATTAAAATATGTTCGTAAAAGGTTTTGCCTACCAAATTGCATTCGCAGGTTGCTTGGTGATAGCTATACCAGTTATTTATTAATTTTACGAGAAATATTAAAATGCTCTCAGACTTCCAGGTGATGATAACAATTAGGGGTTTCGCCTCATAAAAAAGTTCCTTAATAATAATCGGAGTTTTTGTTTCATTTCTTAGTCTATACAGGCTGTTTCTGTAATATCCAGAAACGCTTCTTTCACCAGCTATAACCATTCTGTTTTTTGAAGTACTGTATAAACTTCTATAGGCGCACCTAGGCGCATTAAATGAATTTGAGTTGGGTAAATAAGTGTAACACATTGTCCTACGTCGTAGGCTTATTCTGCAGGCGCACCTCGGTGCTATGTTTGCTAGCGGGTGAATCGGATTTTACCGTCATGCATTTTCTGAAACGCCCTATTGTGGAACGCTCTATTCCGTCACGCATTTTCTGAAACGCTCTATTCCGTCAGTTTAAAAAAAATGTTGGTCTTGCCTAGATTCGAGCCAGCAGAGTCCATCAGACTACCGCCGGTTAGGCCATGAACGCATTGCTAGTTTAGTATATTTGAGTTGTGTATATAATTTTGTAACAGATTGTCCTACGTCATAGGCTTAACCCGTTAATGTTAACACAATGTATAGTTTAATTGGTAATACCTCTGAAATGGACATTGTGCTTCCTCATTTCTTAAGTTGTATTAAAAAGTTTAAACTTCTCCAGTGTGGTCTTAAGCACACAATTTACTTTTTTTAATCTAAGATGGAATCATCCTTTCCGCTTTAAAAAATATGTTTTTTTTGCCACTTAAATATTTGTATGTCTTTAAAGTTTTTAAAATATTTTCTCTAAATAATGTTTGTCTCTAGAATGGCCTAACCGATTGTGTTGGAATTTTACACGTTACTCAGCAATGTAAATACCTAGAGAGTGTGTATTGCTAAGGGTGGTAGGCTGCATCATTGTAACGAAACTAATGATACTAAATAAATGTATTTGTATTTAGAAGTTAAATTAGGGTTAGCAGAGGGAAGGTTTCATTTTGTACATTTGCTTCCTATCTATAACATTAAGGGTCATTAGTCCTTCCAGGAGGATAGCCCCAACTTGGGCTATTATGGGACTTCGCTTTTTGCATCGAATTGCGATAGATGACGACGCCGTCTTGTTTTTGATGACATAATATGCACCGACTTCCGACGAAGGATAATATAATGTATGATACATTATCAATGTGTTATAGTGTGCAAAAAACGTAGTCCCATAAGAGGTAATGTTGGGGCTATCCTCCTCGGAGGACTAATAACATAATGTGTGAGAAATTATATAACAATGTGTTATAGTGTATAAGCTGATCATATTAACTAGGAATTCGGTGCACTTTACGACTTATAAAACAAAATGGCGTCGTTATCGGTCGCGACTCCGTGCATAAACGTAGTCGCATAAGAGCCCATGTTGGAGCTAACCTCCCGAGAAGACTATTAGGGCTAAACAAATCCCAAGTTAACCAGTTGGGTTAGTTGCATTACTTTCTACGAAATAATCTACTAAACGTCTTTAGCATGAACATTACTGAAACTAAAATAACGCTTAGGAACTGAGGAAGGGTGCATTTTCAACGGTTACGATTCGGGTAGTAAATCACGAGCCATCCTCACTACATAAATAACACCGTCGGAATACCAAAGCAACCGCAGCCCTAAACACGTCATTTAACTACTGACTCTAATTATCGGAAACGAATACTTGAAGGGTAAAATGGATTTTGCTGCAGAGAAATGAGTTAAACGTTTTCTAGTATGAGAAAGAAAATTTTAGTCTATATTCTGCAGAGTTACGGTGGGTGAATGCTAGGACTTTTTACATTGGTTCAGTCATGTTAGGTTTAAAAAACTCTAAGCTTAAACAACATCTAGTGAACGACTTTTAAAAATTTCTTTATTTTTGGTGTTATAATTATCGTCAAAAGTCCTTTGGAAAATTGTGTAAGCAAAAAATGTCACTCAAGGTAAACCAATACTGAAATCGATAAACATTTTAAATTCTGAAAGAAAAAAATTCACAATCATTGTACGAAAACCCAGAACGTTCTTTTGATTATTTTCAAAATCGCGGCCTCAAAATGTTTAATGTCAAACATCTCAAAAACAGCTAACTTTACAATAAAATTTCGTTGTTAATGTCAAGCTCATCGTTTTTTAAAATTTGTCTGTAGCTTAAAGGGTAATAGAGAGATTGGCAAACAAATCTAAACAACTTAGCTTTCCCTTTATGTTTTTGTCAGATTTTCCTTGCCAATATCTCTATTACCCTTTGAGCTAAAAACAAAATAAAAACCGTTGTGTTTCTCATTAAAAAAGTAACATTTTGGTCTACTGAAATTTGTTTGTAAAGTTATCGGTTTATAAGACATTTGACATTATTCATTTTAAACGGCCGCCATTTTGAAATTATTCGAAAGAACGTTCAGATTTTTGGTACAGGGATAAACGGTTACGCAACAAATAGGTGTACAAAGTTTCAGCTCAGTATCTTTTCTCAAAGATTTTTTTTAATGGTGGATAACTCAAAAACAAAACATTCCGGATCAATGTTTTTACATTAACTTCTTCATTATTCTTGCTAGTGGAATCAGCTCAGAAAGTGCCCGGAACCTTATGCCCGAATCAGCCTGTATATTTATTCATCCTAAGTTTAGAATACAAAATGATTTGCATCAATTGTAAGGAAAGTAAACACGTAATTGAGTAACACAAATTGTAGTAATAAAACGTTTCTTTTCAATTTCGAGTTGAATTTGTCCCAGTTTAGACTCAAATATCAAACCACTGGCTTTATTTTTCAGTGGTTATCTCTATAGAATTGTATTGTGTGGTCCCTCATTAGAGTTAAGCGTCAAAGTTTGATAAAGATGATAGTTTAGATTATTTTAAAATTCATAAATATTTAAAGAAACAAATTAATGATCAACCATTCTAATACACATGGTGTCTCACTGAGAAACGAGAAACTTTTAGGTCGTGTTCTACTAGTAAAATAAGGAAAAGAGTTCCTATAAACATAGGTTCGGAAGTGCTTCGTTTTCCATATATCCGCCATTTTGTGTTTTTTTACAAAATAATTCATACCTAGAGAACGGTTTGACTGATTAAGTTTAAACTTGGCATGACGTTTAATCTAACAACGATCTATCTTAAAAATAATAAGCGATTGAATCCAATCATGCGTTTCAAAAAGGCACATTTCAAACCTAAATTACTCAAAATTTTGTAGCCCTTTTGATTTTCTATCGGTTGGTGTACTTGTCAAAATAGTCGGATGAAGGATAATAGTTAAGTTAGGTGTAATAAAATGGTTTGTTCAACCCGGCATCCTGTACTAACACAGTAAACACAGCAATATTGTATGTACATTTGCTGTCATTATCTTTTTCTTAGCTATTATCCTTCATCCGATTGTTTTGACAGTTACACCATCCGATTAGGAATCAAAAGGGCTACAAAAAAGGTGTCTTACAATGTTTTGTTAAAATGTACGGGTTTTTAGTAATTTAGGTTTGAAATTTTCAAACAACCGCCATTTTGAAACGCATCATTGGATATAATCGATTATCTTTATTGAGATAGATCATTGTTAGATAAAAATTAATGCCAAGTTTGAACTTAATCAGTCAAACCGTTCTCTATACATGAATTATTTGTTATAAATTTTTTTTTTTAAATGGCTATATCTGGAAAACGAAGCAATTCCGAACCTATGTTTATAGGAATTTTTTTCTTTATTTTCACTAGTAGAACACACCCTGAAAGTTGTTCCGTTTCTTCCTGAATCAGCCTATACATCAAGTATGTCTAACACAATGTAGGCCTACAAGTTAAACTTTCATACTGCACCCCTTCCTTAAGAAATGTCACCAAGAAAATAGATTTTGTTGTTTTTTTACAGCAGCTAAGTGGAACGTTTGTGCAAGGTAATCATGCAAGTCCTAAACAGAGCTGCGCCAGAGCCTCTAACAAATACATACATTACAGAATCCAGACAGTTAATAAAAGGGTCATTTACATTGCAGTAACAATGCTTTACTTACAATAGTTAACCGATAAGATCGTGTTACACGTTGTTATTATATATCCGAGCTACAAATGAGACGTCATTATCTAACGCATCTTGTAACAACACCCGTAAGGTACAATCATGTCCATTTGAGGCGACGCTGTTTTGCACGTTTATTCGCGAGAAATGTTTTTTGTTTGCGACGAATATAAAAAGCAGTTTGCTAGAAGATGAGTAATACGAAACATTTGCTTAGTGAATTGGTTTTATAAGGTTATTTTCCATCCACTTTACTGATTGAACGAATTTGATTTATTGTTCCTTTACAATATAACTTATTATTTACATTCAATTTTATAACGGACGAAACGATCCGTAATCATTTGAGGTTAGAAATTAGATTGGATTAGCATTGATTATAGAAGCAGGTGCACTGTAAACCTTCAAATACCAAGTTATTTACATTGAAATTATTACAACTATTTTTATCCTAGATTTTCTAAACTGTACTTCATTTAAGAATCTAATGATTTGGAAATGTATTGTACAATTTTAGATCCATGTACAGTGTTGAGTACTCCTAAACAATTTCAAACTGTGAGATGGAAATCTGTAATTTTCATTGTTTCTGGTGCTATAACAGCGTTTAAAACAATTTTGAGCCAATATTTTACTATTTGTGTGGATCCAGACTAAAACTCCATATACCGGGTAATTCAGGAAGAAATGGAGAAACCTTGTGGACGTGTTCGACTAGTGAAAATAAAGAAACAAGTTCATATAAACATCGGTTTGGAAATGCTTAGTTTTCCAGTTATCCACCATTTTGTTTTTGATGTACTAAATACAGGGTTATTCAAAAAGAATGGTGCAAAAGTAAGGTTAATTCATTTGCATACTCTGAGTTGAAAAATCATGAAAACAGAATAAAACTGTTTCTTATATTAACAAGTTTTAATTTACATTAAAAAAAAACACATCTATATGCATTACAAATGCTCAATGAGCTCCATTAGAAACTCTGCAAATATCCAGGCGAAATTCCAACTCAGACCAAAACGCACAGATTTTTGCCATAATATGAATAGACCATTTGAAAATTATGGCTTTGCTGAGAGACTAGTGTTTAGTGATGCGGCTACCTTTCATCTCAACGGACAAGTGAATCGCCACAATGTAAGAATATAAGGATTAGAAAAGCCAAGAGAGTTTATCGAGTACGAGAGAGATTCGCCTAAACTGAATGTTCTTTGTGCTCTTAGCAACCGTAAAGTTTATGGACCTTTCTTTTTCATTGAACGCACCGTAACTGGAATCGTTTATTTAGATATCTTGTCAGAATGGCTCATTCCTCAGCTTATAGAAGATGTTCCAGACGTAGTTTTCCAGCTAGATGGTGCTCCTGCACATTTCAAGTCTGAAGTGAGTTTTTGAATGATAGGTTGCCAGACCGTTGGATTGGACGCTTTGGAAATGAAGACAGTCCTTTGATGCCCGCCAAGATCGCCTGACTTAACACCCTGTGATTTTTATTGTGGGGGGGTTTAGCAAAGACAAAGTGTACTACCCTCCTATGCCCCAAACCCTGCAAGAATTAAAACATCGAATAACAGAAGCCGTGCAGTACATAACCCAGGAAATGCTGCAGAATGTCTGGGCTGAGTTGGAATTTCGCCTGGATATCTGCAGAGTTTCTAATGGAGCTCACATTGAGCATTTGTAATGCATATAAATGTGTTTTCTTAGTGTAAATTAAAACTTGTTAATATAAGAAAAAGTTTTATTCTGTTTTCATGATTTTGCAACTCAGAGTATGCAAATGAATTAACCTTACATTTGCACAAATTTTTTTTAATATCCCTGTATATTGAACGCACATTTTGGATACATATTTGGTATGACGTATTTTCCAATGCACAGGAAACCAAAACGTTTTTTCATATATTTTCAAAACGTCCGTTTAAAATGTCTAATGTAAAATATCTCGGAAACCGCTAACTTAACAAACAAGCACTATTCACTAAATCATCCTCCCTGTCCCCCCACGGACTTGCACTGAGGAGAGCGGTAGCATCATCTAAGGAACACCTAATGGCTGCAGTCTGGTACTTCACTGAAATAGGAGATAGTTGTTAGAGGCAAGCGAGTTGAAGAATCCGCCGAAGCATCGTTCGCTGAAACAGAAATCACAGTTGTCAGCACTAAAATGAATGCGCCTTTTGTAGATAGAGTTAGATCCTACTCCTGTTGCTGCGCCATCTGCTGCTTAGTAGGAGTGGAGCCTCTGGGTGTGTGTGTGTGAGTGGTGCGACTTGTAGTACGTCGTACGACTGTTATACACCTGCTAAACGCCAAGCAACACGCCATTCAAGGTAGATTGAGTGGATTGCGTGAACGTAGTTACTTAAAAAACCAAGTATCTGAAACTAGCTACGGTGGTCGCTAGGCATATAGCTTTTGTTTAGGGGAGAATGCGTTAGGCACCATCAGGAGACTAGTCTTCCGGTGTGTGGGACTCCCGGTCCATCCGATTTGCCCACTAAACCCTAACCTCTATATTCCAGGCTTATGTCCACGCCGACATTGCTCTACTTCGGCGTGGAGCCTCATTTGTCTTCATAGGGCTCTAGAACTTTTTCTAAGGAGCTGTATTCCTACTTATACTCAGCTGTTTTTCTCCAATACCTGACGTATATAGCTGTTCACTACGTTTCATTTTTTGGCTGACTGTAGCATCTGATTTACCAAATTATTCGGTGTTATTGTGGGCGTATAGCTACTTCCATTCAAATGTGCACACCAGATTGCAGCCCTGCCTTACGTTTCAGAAGAATACATCATGTACTGGATCTTATACTGGACTGGTTAAAGTGTAGAGTTTTATTTAAACAATGAATTGATTGTTAGAGACAACAATGCGTTCACATTAC
>JAGFPH010006576.1:63884-77154 GCA_018207615.1 Philaenus spumarius
GTTAGAGACAACAATGCGTTCACATTACCATAGAAACAGGACAAAAATAATACAACAGTTAGTTACTCTTAAAAAAACATACTACACAACTTAACCCTTGCCTACTATCCTTATTTTGACTAACGTAACTACTATCCTGGGGTCATATCTGACCACAAAGTTTAATTATGTCCTAAATATTAATATGAAAAGTGATTAAATAAATATTTTTTGTATCAAATTCTTTGTAAATTAAAGAGCAAAACAAATATATTTTGACCCATAGAACCCGAAGATTGGCACTTTACTTACGGGACACCCTGTATATGTTAATGAAAAAGAAAACTACGGAACAAACGGCACTATAGATTTAAAATAAGAGGGTATAGTCGGTGTGTTATATTTCCAATGATACGTACATAATTTTATTCGTGTAACATCAAATTGTTTAAGCGAAGCTACCACTTCCCGCAAATCACAATTTAAATATTTTTTTAAAACTGTTTGGTCAGTTTGAAACACCAAAGAATCTTTCATAAAACAATTGAATGAAAGATAGTTAAGTTATGTGTAATCATTGGTTTGTTCGACCCAGCTTCCTATACCAACACATTAAACACAACAATATTGTATGCACATGACAATGTGCTATTATTATTGTTTTGACAGTTACGCCATCCGTTAGGGAATTATAAGGGCTACAAAAAATGTGTCTTGACATTTTTTGTTAAAATGTACGATTTGTGTTTAATTTAGGTTTGAAATTTTCAAACGGTTGCCATTTTGAAACGCATGATTGGATATAATCCTTTATTTTTCTTAAAATAGATCATTTTTAGGTTAAACTTCATGCCAAGTTTGAGCTCAATTGCTCAAGCATTTCTCTAGATACAGATTATTTAGCAAAAATACAAAATGGTGGATATCTGGACAACGAAGCTTTTCCCTATGATCATATGAACAATTTTGTTATTTTTTAGGTCCCCTGTCATCTCCTGAAGATGTGGTCACGAAACACCCTGTATGCAGGAAAGAAAAACAGCGCATTTCGAATATTTTCGTCAAACGGGTCGAATATTTTTCGTAGCCAGTATTAATTAAAATATACTCATAGATATGAAATGTAAATCAGAAACTGATTTTTATTTTGACATTCGTTCGGGAGTTATGAGTAACAAACTGGCGTAAATCGTGATTTTAAGCGCTTACTGGCGCATGGCTGATTATGTATGTAGGCGTAAAAGAGTAACATAGATCGATTTGAACGAAACTCACTTTGCGTTTGGGGCAATGAACGTTTTTGAATTAGAAAAAGCTCAATATTTACCCTACATTCCCTTCATTAATTTATTTATTTCTGCGAGCGAAGCCACGGTCACCTGCTAGTACAGATAGTGCCAAGTAGCGTGAAGCGTCACTTGTGCATGCGCTGTAACGTCTTACCCTCTCCTACTCGACTGTGAGTCTTAGGTACAGTCACCACCAAAAAAGTGTTGATATACAATCAACACGATTACATAGCAGGCATGAACGAGGTAGGGCAGGCGGCTCTGACTGTACTCCGCCGCGAAAGGAGAAATGTAGTGGGAGCCTGCGTGAGAAACTTGCACACCCCCTCTTCGCGCTCCATCCTAATTGGCGCTATCTGTACTATCCATACTAATATTATAAAGAGGTGAAACTTGTTTGTATGCAGGGGGTAATCTCTGGAACTACTGAACCGATTGAAAAAATAGCTGTACTAATAAAAAGCTACACTATCGCTGAGTAACATAGGCTAGAAATTCATTTTGATAAAAACATTTTTTATTTCAATATTTTAAAATTTAAGTCGGAAAAATTTCTTAGCTTAGGCCTAGACTGATGGACAGACACATGTATTTACATTTATTACCATAGCAACCAATTGACTAAAATAACAGAGAAAACAGCTGTTTGCTCCAATATTTCCGTTAACAGCTGATTTCAAACTTTGAAGCAATTATTTGTATTTCTAACTTTTAGGTTAGGTTTTTATTAAAAATCATGCTGGTTCTTTTAACCTTTATTGCAACTGCTGTTGTAAAATATACAAAATAATTTGATTTGAACATTTAAGATTATTTACCATCTTAGCTTTGGGGTTATTATTATACTACACCTTTATTATAAAGGAAACATAATATGATTATGTGTATAGAAGGTTGCAACGGGGTTTTCCGTGCGGAGCACGCAGGGGTTTCCCTTAGTAATTTAAATACACTTTTAATGTTTAATTGAATCTTTAAGACGTAGTTAGGTCATATAGCATTAGATGTCTTGTAAAAGTGCTAAGTAAATTGCGGTTCTTCAGATCCGTTAGGCTGAACACGTGGGTTGACAAACAACAGATTGTATCTGAAATTCTTTCTCGCTTACAATTATGCATTATTGTTATATCATAATTATGCATTAAGTTTAAGAATTTCACTGGCAATGATGACCTAATGGTAATTAATTAAAAAACAACCACTCATAACTTCCGGTCATTCTAGTTTGATGTTCTTGCGTAACCGGTTTAATTGCAGACAAGCCTGACACGGCTGGGTTAGTACGATAATGGTGGATAGTTTCCTTTATTAGATGATATTTCACACTTGACTGACTTGTATACATTGCCAATAGAACGGCCTGTTGTATAACTTTGTTGTTAGTTAACATACCATCTGGCTGGAATGAATGAATCAACCAGGAACTGTGGTTGACGCTGTAGGAGGTGAACTTCTTTACCGAGTGCTGTGAAGAATGGACTTTGTCCGGTAACCTTGCTTTAGTGTCACAGACAGATGTGGCGATGACCATTGCTAATAAACAATTTTGTCATACCTATAAAACTACTAGTAAGATCACGTGCAGATTAGTTTATACACGTGAGAAAAATTAACTTCAAAATATTAAGCTTAATATGTTATAGAACTAGTGTAGGCTATAAGACTGTTTGAGGTTAGAATACGTGGAAATGTATATTTTTTTACATTTGTTTTTATACCAGGTGTCTTAAAAGCCGGCGAGTACAGAGTAGAAATGTGTTTTTGAAGTGCAAACTTGTAAAGGCGCACCGCGTCCAATATATTTGCAGGCGGTGAATCGGATTTTACCGTCACGCTCCACTATATACCAGGTGTCTTAAAAGTCCCACCCTCCCCCTTTAACTTTTGCGTTTGTTAAAACAAACAAATATCCTTTGGGGAACGATACTAACTTAGCTGAAAGTATCTTTTGAAGCAATCGGAAATTTTTAGTTTCCCCTAAAAATGGGGGATTTCAGGGGCAACTCAAAATTTTTAAATGGGAAGTATGGTCATGTGATACCTCATTTTAAAGGTCTATTTAAGACTAGGAAAATGACATAAAGAAAATAAAAATCGGACCACCCAAAACAAAATGACGGCCCTAAACGTGTTGAAATAAATCGACATAAAGTTGGTAATATCTCGAAAAGGAAGACTTTTTACAAAAAAATTCAAGAGACAAAAAATGTTTATTTCAAAGTGCTTGACCTAAAAAATCGATTTATTAATATTTTTTTTTATTTTCTAAGATGTAGGATTCGACTTAAAATTTACGAAATCGATTTGGAAGCAATATTTTACGCTAAGTTAGTATCGTTCCCCAAAGGATATTTGTTTGTTTTAACAAACACAAAATTTAAAGGGGGGGGGGCTTTTAAGACACCTGATTATACTTCGTTCTTCAGAAGAGGCCTACAAACAACATGGTGAATGTACAGAGCATACAATTAATAATTTTAACAAAGACATGAAGCAAATTTTGGAAAACAACAAATAAACGGTACTAGAAACAGGCACATACTTTCTCACAAACGTATTCAAATTATTAAACAGATTCACTGTGACTTCATAATTGTATAAAAGTAGAAGAGGGTATATAAATATATATATTAAAGTATAAGAGTAACTAAAAAATTTTATTATTAGCTGAATGAAATTTTTTAGAAATATCCAGTTTTTTACATATGGTAGGGTACACTAAGGTTACAAATAAGCCAAATGTTATCAAAATCGTTAGAGCTGTTTTTTATAAAAAAATAATAACTGATTTTTTATGGGTTTTTTTGCCAAAAAGGGGGTTGTTTTTCAAAACCTTTTTTCGTGCATCTATACAATCCTAATTTACATGTTTGGTGCAAATTTGTTCGAAATTGATCGAATGGTTTTCTCCCTAGCTTTGTATACATACATACAGACAGATAGGCAGACAGATATTTTGTAAAAACCACTCTTTTGGTCTCAGGGTGTCCCAAAACGGATATTTCCACAAAAATCTCAACATCGATTTTTTTTGCGATCACTATACACTTTCTCTATACTATAGTATAGTGAGAAAGTAAAATCATACAATTTAATCATAGGCCTAATTAAATTAACGATTATATTCTAAATACAGTATGTTAAATATGATCATTTAGGCAAAACTGTAATACTATATTGAGGAAGAACATCATATATATATTATTTCTCAAAGATGTTTTTTGTGGCAACGCCATATCACCCTTAATATTTCATCAAAATTAATGATTCTAACATCATTTTAATGCTTATGTTCCCCGCTATTGACGAAAAATAGACAAATAGTTTAAAGTTAATGTTTTCATTAAAACATTTATTAAAACAACTTTCATATATATGTTATTTCTTAAAGTTGTTTTTTTGTGGCAACGCCATATCTCCCTCAATTCTTCACAAAAATGAGTGATTCATACATCATTTTAAAGCTTGTTCCCAACTATTGCCGAGAAATAGACAAATAGCTTAAAATTAAAGTACTACACGATATGATTCCCAATGAAAGGCGCAATCTAGTAACAAGCTGTTCAACTAATATGACAGCTGTTAGATTGTTTACATTCTATATGTAAGCAAGGCCGTAGCCAGGAAAACTTTCGGGGGGGGGGGGTCAGGTCAGGACCGGGATTTGAATTTAAAGCCTTTTAACACGTTTACACTGCTAAGGACGCACATGTGAGCTTGACACTGAACACTAAGAGAAGCTTCCGATGCTCAGTGCATTTCAATACACAATGCATTGCGTGCTTCGCACGCCAACCGCCGTATTGGGAGTACTTTTAATATACTACGCATTGCGTGCTTCGCACGCCCACCCCCCCCCCCCCCCGTATGGGAAGAATTTTCAATACACAGAGCATTGCGTGCTTCGCACGCCAACCCCCGTATTGGAAGTATTTTTAATACACAATGCATTGCGGGATTTGTTAGAGTAAAGTATTTTTGTTGAACCTTCATAGTTTTATTATTTAATAGATCAGATCATGCTCACAAGACAGTAAGGTTGCAACCTACTGTATCCATGTGTATTGTACGTTGTAGTTTAATCAAGTAAATCTAAATATCAGTATGCATGCAATGCACAATGATGTAAAATATGTTGCTGGATCCTCTGTTGTGTTATCTATTTTATAATTTAATTTGCAATTTTTAAACATAGTATTAATTTTTACTACTAAATTTCGGGATTTCGAGGAGTGGGGGTTGTCCCTCTAACCCCCCCTCCTGGCTACGGCCTTCTATACAAGTGTAATCTATCACGCGAATAAATCAAATTAAATCAACGTACATCGGTATAATTCGTTAAAAACTGTTATTTATAAACCAACGTAAATAAATAAACGTTGTTAACTTTATTAAATCTACGTATTAAATCAGGTTAGTACTCCTAACATGCGAAATAGTCGCACGAGTCAGCTGGTTTCATTACATTACCTCAAACGGAACATTACAAAGCCTGAGCCTAGAACTTTGCTGTCTCACTGTCTTAGAACTGAGCTCTTTGTATGACATATATGGAAATCTTAGAAATGCATTATTGAAGGATTTTAGGCTAAGCAACAGTAAGTTTCACTTCGGAGAGGGGATCCTATTGCAAAGCAAATTACAGAGTGATATTTAAGTATTGAAACGACTTTTCCACTGCCTATCTAAGAGGTATTTCGAGGAAGACATTTGGATCTACATGGTTTTAATACAATCTGCATTACGGTGGGCTTTAAATTTTTGTCCGCCATCTTGAATCGAAATCAATCTTTTTAAATAGGTAAGTAGGCATATGACTACTTCATGATGATTTCGATGATCAATTTTGCAAGAAAAACAATGGCGTAAGCCGATTTTGAACGACTTTGTTTTCGATTTTTTAATCATTGAAAGTTGGAATGACGTAAATAACTAGATAAAGTGCTTCGTAACAATTTTATTGCATTTTACAATCATAATGCATCCAATTATGAACTTTAAACAGTGCTATTACATTGATAATAATAAACAAAAAATAATAATTAGGAAAACAACAATAAATTTAACGGTTTTATCAACGAATATTATTTACTCTAAATATTGCAATATTTATTTCAACATTTTAAATAATGTTTTTGATAAACACTATTACTAATGGTATTACTATTGATGGTATAAATTACTAATGTAATGAGCTTCTAAAGAATACTAAGAATAAGAATACAATAAGTAAGTTTGTTGACATCTCAGCTCTTGTATTCCAGTTCTTGGTTTCTCCGTATTCTTATTTTACAGTAGACCATCAGTTATCCGAATATCGGCCTTCCGGATGATCGGTTATACGGACAGTTATGAAATTTACTTTTCGTAGGTACTGTTCGTATTTTGAGTTTTCTTAGTGTTTTACATATCCTTAAAATGTTTAGTGTTGTACCAGTTTTGTGTTTCATTGATACGTGATCATCGAAAACTCACAGGAATCTACTAAGGCATGTATGTACTACTGTAATACTTTTTCTTATATTTTATGTAAATATCAATTATCCGGATAATCGATTTTACGGACAAGGTGATTCCCAATTAATCCGGATAATCGATGCTCTACTGTATTTGTATGTTTGGGTTAGATGTCAATCATGGACTAAGTTCTCTAGGTTTATGCTTTCTGTTTGGTTGGTATTATATTACGTCTGCTTTGCCAGTCAGTTGATATCGGAGATTATACTCTGAAACTTCGTGTGCACAAACGGTGGAAAATGTGCGAACAAATAATAATATTTATTTTTACAGTTTACTTGAAAATTTACTTCTTCTTGGTTGGAAATTATAGCAATCATTGCAACCAGTTATTGCTGATTGGTTGAGTACAAAATATATCGTACTTAAAACAACTGAGTGCCACTGCAGCTGGGCGTGGTTACCACAAGAGATTATTAATAAACACAACCAAAATATAATTACAATAATATTACACAGTTAGACACTTAAAAAAACAGAAATGAAAATTGTATAAAATTACAGCAAAATACATACAAAGCTTAGAATTAAAACAAAGACACTAAAAAAACAGAAGTGCCATACGCGAATAAGACTATTATCCGAGCCTTAATAAACTCCTCAAATGTATAACAAAGAGGGACCACCCCTGTTTCCCTCCATCATTCATACACCCTTAACAACTCTTCAACGGCACTGAATGTGTACAACAGAGTTTTGATTTTTCTCACTAAGTTATTACAATTGCTCATTTGTTTCATTTGTAGCGGTGGGTGGTTATACAGACACAAAATAATTTCGTAACCAAGTCCGATTACTTTTTACGTCAGTAGATCCCCCGTGCCGATAGCCCCAACATGGGCTATTTTGGGACTACGTTTTTTTGCACCGAGTTGCGACAGATGACGACGCCATCTTGTTTTTGACGTAATATGCACAGACTTCCGACTTCTGGGTTTTTGCACAGACTTGTGACGACTCTTTCTTGTTTTAGATGACGTAATGTAATATGCACCGACTTCCAACTTCTGGGTTTTTGCACCAAGTTGTGACAACGCCATCTGGTTTTTGCACCGAGTTGCGACAGATTACGACGCCATCTTAGTTGTGGTGACGTAATATTTTTTTGCACCGAGTTGTTACGACGCCATTTTGTTTTTGATGACGTAATATGCACCGACTTTTGACTCTTGGTTTTTCCGATCACCCAGGCTCGTCTTTATGTCATCAAGAACAAGGTGGCGTCGTCATCTGTCGTAACTAGGTGCAAAAAACGTAGTCCCATAAGAGCCCATGTTGGGGCTATCGGCACGGGGGGGGTCTACCTTAGGCCTTCTGACAACACTAATGCGTGACACCTACCATGTAATATTGGCTAGTCTCGTATTTCCACTTCTTTTATAAATACAGTAATACGATCACGCATCTGGACCGCTGACATTAGTTCTGATAATTTCCACAATTAAGTTTACACTATGTTTTAAAGTTTCAACCAACTCTTTGGGAAATCGGTGTGCTCACGAAGGCGCTGAATAGCTACCTACGTGTACAAATTAGGTTTCGTTCCACTCGCTGTGAAAAAAGTTTGCACCTCGATATTCGCTTCGCTCGCAGCGTGCAAACTTGGCCGTCGTCCTCGGATCAGAAGATCCACGTGGAATTTGAACCGGGTACTTTGATGGTATTTTACGTTTTGATTGATTTTGAGAAACCAAGCGAGCTATAAGGTAGTGTAACAAAAAGAAAATGTGCAGAATAACATCCTGTATTTATTTGTTTATATAAAACCTTAAAAAGGTTTCATTCCAGTACGAAACATCGCACCAACTAGTTACTTCCGGTCAAAAGAATTGCTTCCGGTTGGCTTTTTTTTTTTTTCTAACGAACTCGTCCGAGCCACTTAGACTGACGAGTGTACCAAATTTATACCAAATCGGCCTGTTTTGTGGCCTCGGATTATGGACTGCTTCGCTTCGCTCGCACCAGACAAATTCCCTTTGCCAGTTTGCATCCCGACCATATTTACGTTTTGATCGATTTTGGGAGAACCAGATGGGCTGTAAGGGTATGTAAAAAAGTAAAATGTGCAGAATAGTATGCATTATTTATTAGCGAAATTCCATAGGAAAAATTAGCTATTGCAGTGGCCCTTATAGTAAGACCCAAGGTCGGGAGTAGCAAATAAGCACCGATCATGGTCCCCAGAACACTTTTTGTGGTGTCATTAAAAATCAAATGTATATATGTGATCGCACTCTAGCGGCCGCATTTTAAGTCTGATTTGGTTCCAATTTGGTACACATGTTGGTTGTCTACGTCGCTCGGACGAGTTCGTCAGCCAAAACGTTTTTTGACCGGAAGTAACTATTTTTTTATATTTTTCCTACGAGAGTGAATTTGTTTTTGAGTTTTTCTACAAATACGAATGTAGGATGTTATTCTGCACATTTTGTTTTTTACGCGACCTTATAGCTCGCTTGGTTCCCCCAAAATCGATCAAAACGTAAAATACCATAGAAGTACCCACCCGGTTGAAAGCCATGTGGCGGATTCCACCGCGGGGTTGGCGTGCGAAGCACGCAATTCATTGTGTATTTAAGATACTCTTAACACGGGGGTTGGCGTGTGAAGCACGCATGCTTTGTGTGTTGAAGATACTCCTAATATGGGGGTTGGCGTGCGAAGCACACAATGCATTGTGTATTGAAGGTACTCCGAATATGCGGAATGGCGTGCGAACCATTTTGCAGCTATTCAGCACCGTCGTGAATAGACATATTTCCCAAATTGTTGGTTGAAACCCTAAAACATAGGCCTATAAACATAATTTTGGAAATTTGCTCAACTCACGTCAGCGGTCCAGCTGCGTGGTCGGATAATTTTTGTATATAAAAACCCCCCAAAAATGTCATTCTAATACTAAAAATCGATCAAAACGTAAATTACCTTAAAAGTACCCTGTTCAAATACTCGTGGAGAATTTTAACGTGGGGCATCTTCTGATCCGAGGCCGACGGCCGAGTTTGTACGCTGCGAGCGAAGCGAGTCGAAGCTGGATGCTTAAGTGCAAACAAATTCTACTAATATGTTTTGTAAACATAGGCAGCTATTCAGCGCTTTCATAAGTAGATCAATTTCCAAGCAGTTGGTTGAAACCCTGAAACATAAAAATTTAATTTTGGAAATTCGCGGACCTACGTCAGTGGTTCAGCTGCTTTTTCGAATTTTTTGAGTTTGTAACCAATAGTGACAAATTGAATATACCACCGGCGACTATATGTTCCCAACTTATACACGTTATGTTATCTCGTGCCTTGGGTCTCAGTTTATATACGACGCAGATGAAGTAAAGAAATAAACCACTACAGCTCGCCCGTAAACAGTGCATCTTCTCCAATATACAGCTGGGTGTGAGTAATGAACAGCTGTTGGACATTACATTGTCAGCGATCGGTCTTTAAATAGCTTATAAAGTGTGAGAAGACCTGTTCACAGCAAGGTTCTGGTTGTACTAGACGCACGAGATGAGTTCGTGCGACTTTGTTATGCCGATTAATTTAATGCTTGTTATGGGAAATACGTTATTAGAAGTGTACTCGTGACGAGAACTCAGACGGGTATCTTCCGATCATGACCTCTGCAACATGTATGAGCGTTCGTTTTGAATAATGTGTATGCATACGATATCTATGCTAGCGTTACACATGATTTGGTACAAATTACTATCAATATTACAGTTATTTTGATAAAACTTTGGGTGCTTCTGCAAAATATCGTAGAGAAGACTATAAACTACTTAAGGAGGGGGTCCGGCAGTTTCAATATTTTTTTTATTGAATATTATTACTTTTATATATATCTTTCTGTTTAATTTAAAATATGATGTAACTATAAGATATTATTCAAAATTTATTTAACAAAGGAATTTACGTTATCGGGCCTTCATATGCTGCTGGAGCCTACTAGCTGAGGTATGATCGACTTTGATTGCCGATTGCCGAAAATTACTCCTTTTTACTTTCTCCCCCTATACGTAGAATATGGAGAAAGTATTGTTTTCGACCAAATTTTCGAATTTTAATTTTTATACGAATTATCTGTTCGGTGCTCCCTGAACCCCCAAAAATATTTTTAGTGGAATCAATGGTTTTGGTGCTCCCTGAACCCACCAAAAAAGTGTTTTTTTAATGATGTCTGTCCGAGTGTCTGTTAGGATGTGTACAGAGCTGGAGACCATACCAGCGTTCCAATTTTGATGAAATTTGGTATGTAGGTGTAGTTCTGGAATATCTCCAGGCGTTTTTTCATTTTATCAAATTTTTTATTTTTAAGGGCGTTTACCCCCCCCCCCCCCTCCCGAGAAAAAAACGAGAAAAATCAAAATTTCTCAATAACGGCTCTAATGACTTTCATAAAATTTGGCCCTACCATATGCAAAAAAAAAATCGCATCTTTTTAAAAATTCTCATTTAGGTAATAATAATAATAACTGAGTTTTTATGGGTTTTTTTGCCAAAAAGGTTTTTTTTCAAAACCTTTTTTCTTGCATCTGTACAGGCCTAATTGACATGTTTGGTGCAAATTTGTTCGAAATCGATTGATTAGTTTTAATAATAATATTATTATAATATGGATGTGTGTTACATGCATCTAATATTTTCCATGGTATGTCCTACTTTTGCAATTCTAAATAACCACCTCCTATGCTACTCTTGGGAAGGTATACAGTTTCAACTGGGAGAAAGTATGTGGCAGTTATCTGGTACCGTTTATTCTCCTTTATGTTCCTTTTTCTCAAGAACTATATTAGGTAGAAATCTAACATTTTTATTTCATATTCATTCAGTTCTATTACAACTTTTAACGTTTGGGTTTTTAAAATATGTATTACTTCTTGATTAAAAAGAATAATACTTTTGCAAAGTTTTCTTTTAAAATATATGTTTGTATAAAAAATTCTGGATAATAAACAATAAGTAAAATCAAATGAATCCAACGTGTTAAAATGATGATTATATATATTATATAAACAAATCAACTTCATAAGCGTTATAATATGTTAAGGGTCTGCTCCAGTAAACGAGAAAGCAACAGGAAACGCACTTCCTGTATCACTGTATCCCTATCTAAGCAGTGCAATTTCTTGCAGCTGAACGCTTTGACATTGCCTCATTTCAAACCATTTTATAAGTCTATCTTTTGTAATTGCGTGTTGAAAAAAAAAACTGAATATTCTTTATAAAATTTCGGATCCTGCTTGCAAATTATTTTTCATTATTAATTTTTTATTGTGTTAGGAAAAAAAATCAAACTTTGTACTTACAAAATGTCAGTTACTTGACAAATGAAAGAAATTTTTAAAAATGTAAATTGCAAGAAGGATGCGTATTGTGACTGTGCTTAAAATGAGACCTTGCAAACAATTTTATGATAAAAAGTAAACTAAATAAATGGTATGAAATTTAACATTGCTCTTATGGGATAAAAATCCATTTTATTTTTACTGGAGCAGAGCCTTAAGAGAAATAGGTACAGTACATGAAACTGACAAAATTAACATGGTCGAGTTAACCCTTGCCGGACCCCCTTAATGTACAGGTGTCCCGTAGGAAAAGTGTCAAACTTCGGGTAATAGTTCTATGGGTCACCATTGAGAGAAGAACATCAGTAACAACGTTTCCTAAAAATGCTTCGTTTTCCAGATATCCGACGTTTTTTTTACAAAATAATTCGAATCTAGAGAACTGTTTGATTGATTGTGTGCAAACTTGGGACGAAGTTTAACTTAAAGCCTCGGTTTCCAAGAACACGTCGGACGGACAGCGTGAGTGGACAAACGTGATGACGTAATCAAGTACAATTTGGGTTCTGTTTCCAAGTGGGAGCGGACACGCCGGACAAGAGATTTCCTGTCATCTGTCCGGCGGGAGTCCTCAGCGTGGCACTCTCAGCTTGATAGCCAGTCAAATTCGGTGTGATACAACATAGCGAATCGGTTTGGGACACTGTGAGGAACGGTTATTTTTTGTATGCTAAATACCAGTTAGTTATTAGATTGTTGTTTTTAGCCTCTTGAGAAATATTGTCATCAATAAACGTAAGAATAGTTTTAAAACCGTTCTCTACTGATCCTAAAATACTCACCAATTTTCTCTCGTTGTCCATCAAGTATCGTGAAATTAAAATCCTGAAGCAACCCTCATCTTGCCTTTTTTTTAACATCATGTGTGGATCCTCTCTAGCAAAACCTTCCAGTAACATGCATTCTTCTCTTCTTCTTCTAGTAGTAGAGCAACAGTAACGACATCCATGTTGATACAAACTGACAACTAGCTCATTTCACAAGTAAAATAACTGGGAATGCCATTTTCCTGAAAACCACTCTCACGCCAAGCTTTGAACGGACATCCACCGGACGGAAACTACCGCCAACGGACATCACGCCAGACAGCTCACGCTGGCCTCATACATCGTGTTTAAGACGTTTGTCTCGTCTGATGAAATTG
>JAGFPH010006577.1:5502-21747 GCA_018207615.1 Philaenus spumarius
AAATTGGTGACGTGCGTACCCCAATAAGTTTGTTACTTTTGCTGAGTACAAGACCAAAGTACGTTTTTTAAACAAAACTCGTTGCGTATTTTTGTGACGTAGCGTACCCTAGTGCAATCTTTAATCTGTTCTCTGTCCAGAGATATAGTACAAAAAAAGTATATTAGAAGATTGTAAGTTATAACATTTTCAGCCGTTGTTTTCTCCTCCCACCAACGCAACCCTCAACCAACCAACAAAAATGAAAAGTCGACTTCTTGTAGTACAATAGTAATGTTTTGTATTTAAGATTGGATTTTAGCCAAGTCCAGAAACTTTTTTACGTTTCTACACTCTTACGTATATATACGACTTTGTGACTTTTGCAAAGTCAAAATCTTGTACAAGGTAGGCCTACCACCCAAAAAATAAAATAAAAAGACTTTTGAAAAAAGTTTGTTTTTTCCATGACGTAATTTTGTGATGCATTACTCCTTATTTGACTTTTGAAAAGTACAAAATCTTGTACCACATATAAAAAAACATTTTGTATTTTTCATGAAGTATATTTTGTAACGTATTAATCCTTATGTGACTTTTGCAAAATACACAATCTTGTACCCCATCACCACCAAAAAAATGAATAAAAAAACTTTAAAAAACTTCGCATTTTTCCGTGACGTATTTTTTGTAACGTATTACTCCCTATGACGTCATCAATACCACACGTCACACACCCGCTTCCCCTTCTACTTCAATCTCTGTTCAACATTTTTATGTAAAAACATAGTCTACTACCTCGTTTGCAGTTCAATACATCAGTACAGGTTTAATGAAAATCTTATACATAGGTTTAAAGTTAAATCTTCACAACTATTCAGCCCCCATGGTAGTTACCCGATTGCTGTAGTTGTTGAGTTCACACTGCCCTTGCACAACTCTTTGCAAAGTATCTTGAACGGTTCATTGTCGACTGATCCGTTCAGTTTGGAATAAAGTACATCTTCAGACAGATCGGAAATACTACCGTTCAACCCTGACATGAGATTATTTCCAAGGAAAGACTTGTTCAGGATGGAGTAAATCTGAAGATCGTCCGCCATCTTGAGTTGCCGGTGATTGTGCAGAGGTACGAGCTGAGCGAGCTCGGATATGTCCGGGTTCTGGTTAAAGACACTCCTCGCCTCAAAGTTACTCCAGTAACTCTGAACTTGATTGTGTACCAGCTCTGAGATCTGAAAACATAGAAGTGTGTTGACATAGAAGATTTTCTAAGGTTCACTTAACAGTCAACTCATTCAAAATAAAAGATTTCACATTTTTACACTTTCGAATAGAAGGACGAGAGTGGCGACGATTGACCAGGACTCACGACTAGTGAGATATCGACAAAGTGTCGGCTACTCTCTAAATCAGATTGGTTGCCCTTTACCCTAAGCGGTACGTTCAATTTTTCATTTCAGGTCAGCTTTCCTTCTAGTGCAAAGAAATTCTACTAATATCTTTCGTATACACAGGCAGGTATTCAGCACAATCGTGAGTAGACCAATTTCCCAAATAGTTGGTTGAAACCCTAAAACATATAAACTGAATTGTTGACCAACTCACGTCAGCGGTTCAGCTGCGTGATCGAATTATTTACCTAGCCTAAAAAAAGTTGTTGGTTGCGTAGAATAAATCACTTATCTAAATTTGCTTAGTTACTGTGGTAATTAATGTAAAATTAATACATTCAAGATGCGCGTGTTGGTTCAGTATACGCCTAAATTAAGATTGTGTTATAAAGCGAATCGGGTCATGCTAAAAGGGGATCAGTCAAAAAAATTACAAAATGGAGTTAATGCGTAATTTGGGTTCATGGGACCATTTGGCATAATTTTCACTAAAAGGGAATAAGTCCAATGCATGGTTACCACAGAACCGTCACTTGTTTGAGGCCAATTCATGCTAAAAGGAGCAGAGTCACTGACTGATACCCATTTAGCATGAACCTGGAGGCAAACTTGAAAACTAACAAAACATCTGACAACAACTTCAGGTTTCTGTGTGTTGTTTTTCTAACCTAAAACGTTTCTAGTGCAGCAAGAAGAGTTTTTGAGATAATATTTAAATTACAAAAGTAGCTGTTTAAAAATGATAGAAGATTTTAGTGAATTTATGTAGGACATGCTAGATCGGGAAAGAAAAGGAAGGCAAGTAAAAATTTTCAGGGAAACAAAATGATAGTTGCCAGATATCAAAAGGCATACCCAGCATGACAGGTGCCTCTAAATAAAGTTAAACTAGATGACATGAAAAAAAACTTCAACCATACATTCCTGTACAGTTTGAAGAATGGTACAGCCAGATTTACCTGTGGCCTACTTCAGAAGAAGAACATGAAGACTTTGACAACTGAAAACCAAAGACTTAAGTATTTTATACTCCCTGTTTAAAAAACATACCCAGTAGGACAAGTTCAAATAAAAAAAGTTAAACTAAATGACATAAAAAACTTCAACCATACATTCCTGTACAGTTTGAAGAATGGTACAGCCAGATTTACCTGTGGCCTACTTCAGAAGAAGAACATGAAGACTTTGACAACTGAAAACCAAAGACTTAAGTATTTTATACACCTTGTTTAAAAAACATACCCAGTAGGACAAGTTCCAATGAAAAAAGTTAAACTAAATTACATACAAAAACTTCAACCATGCATTCCCGTACAGTTTGAAGAATGGTACAGTCAGATTTACCTGTGGGCCGAGTTCAGAAGAAAAACTTGAAGACTTTGACAACTGAAAACCAAAGACTTAAGTATTTTATATTTAAAAGTAACATTTTTGAGTGAGTTTGTAAAGTTTTAAAAATAAATTATTGTGTAAAATGCAAAGTCTTAAGCTTTTTTTTTCTAATTTGTGCTAAAAGGGGATAAGTCCAACAGCTTTTGATAATTTGTTTTATGTAGAAAAAGTATATTTTTACTCATAATTTCAGTTTTTATATTTTCTTATTATATAAATTTAACAAAACAAAATTTACAACCACTATTGAGTAAGTTTTCTGAGGAGGACACCTGTATTGGTTCAGTATATATGTCTAATCTAAAAATGTGTTGCTAAGCTTTTAACCCGAATCAGCTGTCTTATGTGTTTATAGAGCTGGAAGTAAATCCTGCGGATTTTCGCTATTTTCACGCTTTAACCCTTTCCACTCCAATTACTGGGGAGCTAGTGTTGCTATCAGCTCCATTTAATTTTGAGCGAATATTGCACTTTAATTTGTTTACTCAAAAAAAAAAAAAAAAGTATTTCTGTCAGTTCTAAAAGGCTGATTTTTTATTTGTAGTTTCTTCTGTGACTAAAGTTGGAATGAAATAAAGCATATACTTTTATTTTTAAGTATATTTTTTAAATTTTTATTTACTGAAAAAATAGAAATTCGTAACAAAAACCCTGAAAAACAAGAATTTTTGACAAATTTTCAGTGGGAAAACCAATATTTGTTGCTTGTTCTTTGTTGTCTATATCCTTACAAACAAAATTAAGTGAATTATATTAATAATAGGTTAATTACCTTTATATATCATCCGTTAACAATCCAAATTTTTTCCTTTGTAGGATTACCGGTAATCCTACAAAGGAAAAAATTTGAATGATTTAAAATATGATTTAAAATAATTAAAATACAATTTTCACTGAAAAATAGCTGTTTTATTCCGATTTACTTTTAAATTACGGAAATTAAAAAGAGAGTCATTCCAAAATCAAGAATACATTGTAGTAGGATATTTATCAAATTAGTGAGCCTACATAGTAACTATGGTAAAACATTTTATTATAGCCTATATAATGTACTAGCTGACCCGTACGGCGTTGCCCGTGGTGGTTGGTATTTTCAGTCTTTTTAACGTAATTGTATTCTTTTTAAGTGTTCAGTCAGTGAGTGGTGTTTGGCTTTTATATATATAGATCTTAAATAATAAAAGCACTATTGTCATAATAATAAAAGATCTGAAATTATGATTTTAGTACCTTTGATCCCTCCAAACCCCTCCTAAAATTTCGAAATTTTTCATACTCTTTCTTAGCGAGCGCCTATGGCCCTAGAAGAAGCTACATACCAAATTTCATTCCAATCTGTTCGGTAATTTTGGAGAAACCGTGATTTAGTCATTTTTACCCCCCAAACCCCCCTAAAATTTCCAATTTTTTCAAACCCTTTCTTAGTAAGCACCTATGGCCCTAGAGGAAGCTACATACCAAATTTCATTTCAACCCGTTCGGTAGTTTTTGAGAAATCGTGATGAGTGAGTGAGTGGTATTTCGCTTTTATATATATACAGTAGATTTATTATGTGCCTAACGCTCTTTACACATTACAAGATATCGATCGTACTTGAATAAACAGCAGTGGCAATTTTTTTAGTCGACTGATGAATATCTCTAGACCTTTCGCAATGTACGATTACAACACGGGCACGATATTTAGTCGTGTTGCAGCCGTCCAGTGCCACTGGAGCCACACGATTACCGTATCGTCTCTGCGCTCAGTGGCCTACATAGACCAAATGCACACTTTCATACTAGACGGTTTTAGTCGTACGGGAGCTGTGAGCGTTGCTCGGTTCTGCGTTTTGTTTCAGTTAGTGTGTTTTGGTGGCTTTTTACAAAAAATGGAAGGAATTGACGCTGAAGTTTTAATTTAGCTAGTTGAAGCAAAACATCTGTATCTTTTTGGCGCACCGACTCTCCGTGGGATACGAAGACAGCCCTGGTGTCTGCGATCAGAGTTCTGTTGCCGTACATTGCACTTCGTGCGGGCTTAAGAGCTGGTCTGCCAACAGTTGGGTAAGTGGATCTACGGAATACACTGAATAGGATACAACAGAACAATTACACACACCTAGGGACTGCTCCCTCTGAGTATGTCCGCCCCACAAGGGGACAAGGTCCATCAGGGCCGAAATCCCCTAATTCAATCGAATGTTAGGAGCCCCCCGGCTTCACACAGGTGATCCCTCGCTTGGCCAAAGGGAAGGTTTTGGTCAAGCCAACTAGGTTCGTCACTCTGACGGACAGTAATGCCGAGGCAAACGGCCCTTTTAAGGACTAAACCTCTAATTCGGAATCAAGTGAGGAAAACGGCCCTTTTCAGGACCAAACCTCCAATTCAACTGCCCAGTCAACCTTTGCAGAAGTCAACGGCCCGTTTGACTAACCTTCAACTTCCAAAAATGGACAATCTGATCAAAACTTTCAATTAGTCAGCCGCAAACGCCAAAAATTGAACGCATCTCAGGAAAATCTTTCAGGCTATCGGTACCTATTTGACGGTAGCAACCAATCCTCTTCAAAGGTAGTTACTCAACCCAAGGAAAAAGTTCCACCGATTACCTTAGAAAATCCTAAGAATTGACAGTCAATCTTCAGTGAGTTAAACAGATCCACTGGCGGTCAGCTAGAAGTTAGCTGCCGCGGAAACAGTTTCAGAATAATTCCAAAATCCATCTACCAGTTTCGAAACATACAGGCAACGCTTCTTCATTTAGGGGCACATTTCCACACCTTCACTCCTCCTTCAGAGAAGGAAGTGAAGGTTGTGATAAAGGGTTTCCCTTACTCCACTTCAACAAATGACATCATCCAGGATCTGGAACTCAGGGGCTTAACCCAAACATCTTGCACCCCCATGACCAACTCCCAGAAACAACCTACCAACGTGTTTCTGGTATCACTCAAGAGGACAGCTCTCGTCCGCGCCGTGTACGCTAATACACATATGTTCTATATCAAGGTGATATTTATAAGGATGATGTATAGAACATCCCAACTTCCTCACGCCTCTGGTTAATTGGATGAACCCAGTGAAGGCCATTGCGCCTTTGTCTTTTCTGACGACGTAAAAAAACCATAATGCAGTTATTTGTTCACGATCAAAACTTTCAACAGAGTCTGCAAAGAGCAAATAATATTTTTGAACGGTTAACATCGTGCAGTGTGAAAAGCCACAGACCAGGATTCAAAACCGTGTAATGTGCAAAGAGCCTAAAGGGCATTAGCACGGCTAATATAGTATTACTTAAATTTAAATGTTTGGCGAAGGTCACCGTTTCGTTAGGACTATTATGTGTGACGTAGCAGTTTACACAAATCCCATCTTTATCAAATGCTCTGTTAAAAGCGTTCTGAATGTAGGTTTTGACACATAAATTCTCTCATCGTCTGGGTCGAGGAATCGAATAAAATAAATTCCAAATCAATGTCTGCCTTTTGTACCATGTGGGAAACTTTTGTGTGTAGTTCGTACAACCCATTTAGTATTTTTTTGAAAATGCAAATAACGTGGTCTGCAGGGGAAAATATTACTTTGATAAACACGTTTTCAAACGTGTGAGCAGGAATCATAAAGTCAATGTAAGGCTTTTTGGGTAGGAAAATGTTATTCCGTGGCTAGTAATGCAGCACAGAAAAGTTTTCCAGCCAGGCTGACCTTAGGATAACTTTCTGTGACTAGAAAACCATAAAATATTAGCACTTTTGGATTTGTTTAGGGTACCTTAAAGATAACGGAACTCATCAGTCTTCTGTCAATCACAGTAGAGTTTTTTCTCAAAAACAGATACATTTATCATAATGAAATGATGAGTACAGTACATGAGAGGTTGTGATTGACGACTGATTATTCTTCAAAGTGGTTATTCAATATTTCAAAGAACGGACAGGACGAGGCTTACACACGATTTAAGATTTACAATTTTGCCCAGTTTCAAATGAAATAACCCCGTTCATAACAGATATAATTTGGGTTTCTTGTAAAAGGACAGCCAATCTCAGTGTTACCTGTTGGTCAGACAATGAATTTGATCTCAGAGCCCCTGTTTCCCCAAGAAGACCTTCAGAGATGTCCCTCTTAGTGCGTTGACCTTCATCTGTAGTCGGCTCTGTCGGCATCATCACGATTGTCGGCAGTTGGGAAGCTTGAAAGGCGTCCTGGAAGCAACTCTGTAGAAACAAAATTAATTAACACATTTGCTTAAGGGTCGGCTCTAGTAAAACAGAAAGCAACCTGCGACTCCAGCGTAGCGGCGGTAGGTTACGCGGACATTGCTCATCCTAAATCCATTTAAAACCCGAAATTGTTCAAATAGCGTTTTCAAAAAAATACCAAACTCTTGGGGACAAAATTCTTCATCCGAATGGCTTGATAATTTTTCGCAATAATTAATAGTTACATCGTAAAAAAATATTTAAAGTCACCCTATAGCGGCGGTAGGTTACACGGACATTGCTCAGCCTAAATCCATTTAAAACCCGCAATTGTTCAAATAGCGTTTTCAAAAAAATACGAAACTCTTGGGGACGAAATTCTTCATGCAAATGGCTTGGTACTTTTTCGCTATAACTAATAGTGACAACATAAAAAATTATTAAAAATTAATTTTTTAAATTGTTAATAAATATTAAACAAAACGTTTTTCTTAATTTTGGAAAAGCCATTTGCATGCGTATTGGCCATAGCTTTAAAATGACATATCGTTCATAACTATCCGATCAAAAATAAAGGAAAAATATGGATTTTAATTTAACATTGGTCTTATGGAGTGTCAACCAACATGGCCGACAGCTAGAGCCGACCCTTAAGACCCATTTTTGTTGGTATCCAAGTCAAAGCAGTACAATAAAGGTTTGTGTGTCCGTCACGTGACTTCCTTTTTCCTTTTATGACGCGTTTCGGAGATTCACTCCATCATCAGAACTGTTATGTCCTCAGTGTTTGTTTTTGTGTGTTTTATTAAACGTTTGACGAGCTCATAAGAGGGATAAAAGTTATGACGATGGAGTAAATCTCAGTAACGCGCCATAAAAGATAAAAAGGAAGTCACGTGACGGACACACAAGAAAGTAAGTAAAACTTTATCTTTACAAGTTTGAAAATAATTATCAGCGAATTTCCATAGGAAAGATGAGCTATTGCAGTGACCCTTATGGTCGGGAGTAGTAAATGAGCACCGATCATGGACCCGCACGTTTTTGGGTGACATTAATATGTGTACATGTGTTAAAGGTCGCATTCTAAGTCCGATTTGGTCCAAATTTGGTTCACATGTTGGTCTTCTCGGTCGGACGAGTTTGTTAGCTAAAAATATCCAACAACCAAAAACACGTTTTTTGATCGCAAGTAGGCTAACTATTTTGTTTTTGAAGTTTCGTACTAGAATGAAACTTTTGTGGAGTTTTCTCTAGTAAAATAAAAGTGAATGTATGATATTATTCTGCACATTTTGTTTTTTCACGACTGTATAGCTTGCTTGGTTCCCCCAAAATCGATCAAAACGTAAAATACCATATAAATACGAAGTTCAAATAAATGTGGGGGATTTTACTTTGTGATCCGAAGCCGGCGGCCGAGTTTGTACACTGCGAGCGAAGGGAAGCAGTCCATAATCCGAAGCAGCCAAGTTAAATCGGGTTCACACGATGCCAATTGAGGACACAATTGTCAGAGGACAATTTACTGGCATAAAATTATTGGCTACGTGTAAACACCTCTGGCCAATTGGCGTGCCAACTGCCCTGCCAGTTGTCCTAAAATTCGATTGTCTCCAGGAGTAGAAAGAGGACAATTGACTGGGCGCAGTAGGGCCCCCACCACTCTACCAAGACAGTTGTCTAGACAATTGGCGCCGTGTGAACGTTGTAGGGCTGTAGATCTCTGGTATTGGGCCAGTTTGCCTTTGTCAGTCGAGACTGCTACGTGTGTGGTTTTAATTGTTTATTTTAAAGTTTTCTGTTGTTTACTGGAAAACTATGGCACCTAAATGACGTGATGATTTAAATTCGTGGAGTTTTAACTCTTCCTCGAGAACTTTGCAAGTTTCAGAGATAAATTCCCGACAAAGATCCTCACACATTACTTTCAATTCATCACGAGACAGACGATGAGCACGCGGCCATTTTTCGTCACCAACTGAGGTGGCAATAGTTTCGCCGTGTGAACAAGTTCTCATTCAATTGGACTGGCCTCAGACATTCACGCAACTGGCCCAAAACAACTGGCCCCGACAATTGTCTCTTCAATTGGCATCGTTTGAAGGACTTTAAGGAGCAAAGTCGCAAAGCCAGTTTTCTGCTGCGAGTGAAACGAAGGAGCGCGTGAGTTGAAGCTGGAGGCTTAGGTGCAAACAATTTTATTAATATATTTCGTAGTATTTTGGGGTTAGGTGGAAAAGAAGACTAAATAGCCCTAATCTCAAAAAAAAAATCTATATCTATCTATCTACAGTCGTGCACGCTTGCAGCTATTTAGCGCCTTCGTGAGTAGACCAATTTCACAAATAGTTGGTAGAAAACCTAAAACGTTATACATTTTATTTTCGTCAACTTACGTTTCAGCTGCGTGGTCGAATTATTCATTTCTAAAATCATTAACTTTAAAACCATAAAGAAGTTTACAGTGGACCAGTTTTCCTTTTATTAATGATTAATAAAATATCGTTTCCTTGTTTGACAAAAGAAACGCCGTTTTCTTAGTAATCGTTCAAAACAACAAAATTTACCAACCTGTAAAATACTGAGGAAGAACAGGAATGCTAGCAGTGTCAGAGCGTTAAGAGCACCTTGCGGTCCTTTCTTCTTTTCTTTCTCCATCCAGCTAGAAAGTAGACACAACAATCATTAATAACATCAAATACTGTCCTTGTAAAGCAATCATTTAGGTTTTAAAGTTTGAATCCAAGCAATTGTTACCTTCTGCAATTGTTCAGAAATTTAGAGCTGTCACTGTTTTCGACAAAGTGCATTTCTTTTAAGTATTTTACATTTTGTTTAATAGTTGGTCATTTTTAGACTGTATCTGTATTCTGTATTCTAAGTTGTTGTATGGGGCGACGGCTGCCTGGGACTGGCCCGAGTAACCTTTTGGCATTCTCAAAAGCCCGTAGCTGTTTTAATAATTACTCACCCACTAGCATCGCCACTGAAGTATTTAAGGGTCTGCTGTAGTGGCGGCCATCTTTGATTTTTATCCCGTCAGAGCAATGTTAAATTTAAAAACATTTATTTTGTTTATTTTTTATCATAAAATTGTTTGAAAGGTCTCATTGCAACAGTCTATGTCATGGTAAGGCGTGAATCGAAATCCCTCTCGTTTAGTTTCTGTGGCATCACTATACTGTAGGAATGGAAATTTAAATCCAAATGCAATATTCTGCGAACAGAAGTTTTCGAAATTGCCAAAGCAATTGTTTTTTATGGGCTGAGCGCTGCAGAACTCTGCACCACCCTTGTTCGAACCATTTCAATGTTTTCCGGTGTTCGAACTGTTCGAGGTCTGCCACTAGGTTTGATTTTGAGTGCAGAAGCCGTGTTCCGGAAATTATCAACCCACCTGAGAATAGTTTTTCGACTTGGGTTGGCACTATGACGACCGGCGTTGAAGTGAACACGAAACCGACGTGTGTAGAAATCACAGATTCGTTACTTTTGAAAAATGACTCTATGACAAAATCACGATGGTGCGATAACCACTGATGACCCATGTTAACTAACCTCAAACAAAGTATTAACTAAACAGTTATTTGCCGCAACAATGAACTCACCAACAATTAAAACAGCTGGGAAATTACAGTGCAAAAATAATTCGCCCTTTAGTACGACTCTATTAAATAATTGACCGAGCGTAAGCGAGGTCTCCGTTTTAACTCGACCGTTCGGCATTTCGTCTGTGTGTCTGTTTCACGATTACGGCCAAACGCCTTGACCGATTTTGATGAGTTTTTGCGTGAATGTTCCTTATTCCTAGGCCGAGCCATGTATATATATGGTTTTTTTCTATTTTCCATTTTTAACCCCTTAAATCAAATAAAATGGCGGCCGGACCGTTTCTTTCAGTGTAAGGTTTTTTCCAAAGCCAGTTTGTGGCTTAACCGTAAGTTGAATTTAAAAACTAATAACATTAGCGAATTAGATTTTAAACAAAATTTTATTCTTGATTTTTTTCCGTACCTAACGGTATCTCTAACGGTAAGCTTACAAAATGGCCGTAAACTTCGAATTTGTTTAAAATCTTCCGAGTTTTTGTATTTCAACCATGTTTTTATACGTTTATTCTAAACCAATTCAAAAGTGTTCTACAGATTTTTTGTAGATAAAGGTTTAAAGAATTCATATATGCCAGTAAAAAAAAATATTGAAGTAAAATTAAGAAAGTTATTAGCTCAAGAAACAATCACGTTCAGTAACGAAAGGAAAATGTTTAACTTTAGGCCTACATAAAAAGTAGTAAAAATTATTGTAATTTTTTTATAAATGTAAAAAAGTTTCGTAATTTAGTTCTAAATAGAATTGTATAAAAATATTTATCAATTTCAAATTTCTTATTTTGAAAACACCAGTTTTTATGTTCCTACTACAAGACTGCTAACAAAAATAAGCCTGTTTTGAATAGTAATTAATTTAGGAATATATCATTTGCCCCAAAATGACATATTATTATAAGAAAGTGTAGAGGATAAATCAAAGAAATGAACTGTATACCTGTAAATTATCATTGTAAATTTCATAAAAGTATTTGACTTAGCTTTACTTGAATTACGAAATGAGATGAAACAAATGAAACCTCGCGGCGATAAAGGACATACAAAACATGACCGTAGGAAGTGTTGGTATCACACTATGAGATCACTATCACGACGTTTCATTAACATCGTTTGTTTTCATTATTTCTAATATTGGAATATGATATGGAACTTAAGTTAACTTATGATACATTGTTAAGTTTGAGTTATTTAAGTATGTAAATATGTAATTGTATGTTGCTCCTCTATAACGCGATATTTTTAGCTATCTTACGCATTATTAACCTAAATAAAACACAATGCCTCTAAAAGAAAATCTTTAGCAGTTAAAGCTCAAGAAAAGAAATAAAAACGAGAACTAGAAATCCCGGAATCGCGGGAATTGTAAATAATGTTTCACTGGCTAAACCGTGTGCTTACTTCCTTACTGGCACACTATTTTTAACCTAAGCTCAAAACCACATTTTGTTATTTCAACGAGCGAGGTTTACTGTTCGCAGAACTACTAGTAAGTTTTTATAATTAAACTGACCAGATGAGTTTGCTAAAAGAGTAGTAGTGGTTGCAGTTATCATATACTTTTATCTCTGCTTACCCGTACTGGTGAAAGTGATGTAAGTAATCAGATTGATCATGACCATATCCACCGTAACTACTACTGTAGTCGCCTCTGTCGTGAGGAGGGATGTTCGGCATGGGCGTATGGACCATCGGAGCTGGAGCATGGTTTAGTGGTGTTCCCACCACACCGACACGTGTCATGACCTGTAATAATAAAACACTTCGTGCAATCAATATTCAGAGTAAGTCACCTCCTCTTGCGGTCACATTCACGCTCCGCACTACGAGTTAGTAGGTACGTACCTTTTGTTAATGTTTGTAATTTTTTTTCATTAATGTGTTTTTGTGTAGTTTGATACAAGAGTACAGGGTGTCTCAAAGGTCAGTGACCAGCGTTATACTTTTGTACCCTTTGATGTTTTTTTGAAGCAGTTATAAATTTGTTATCACCTTAGGAGGACGGCTCGCAGGGAGACGGAGGGCAGTCTTACAGGAGCATAGATCGAATTATACATCAAATGAAATTTATATCTTAGGAGAACACAATGACGCAAATCTGACATCAACAGGTTCGCCCTACACAAAATGGCGGCCGTTTAAAGTTACAATATTGGACTTTTTGAAAATGGCTTAATGGCTTATAATTGGCATAAGCTTCAAAAGGGGATCCATTCGACTGCTAGATAGTGCATTCGGTAGATAGTGTGAATATTAGATGTCTCAACCACCCGAAGGATCAAACACTCGATAGTAGACGCCATTCTGTCAAAGAAAATGACCAATAACAGACATCGAAAAGGAATCCATGATCGAAAACTACCTAGCAGTCTGTACATTACCATATTAAAAAAACAGCATCTTTCTAAAAATTCTCGTTTAGCTAATAATAATAACCGATTTTTGGGGGTTTTTCGACCGAAAAGGGGGTGGTTTTTCAAAACCTTTTTTCGTGCATCTTTACAGACCTAATATGGATTTAGTGTTTGGTGCAAATTTGTTCGCAATCGATCGAATAGTTTTCTCTCTAGACAGTAATAATAATATTTATTACTTAATCTCCTACTTGAATGTACTAACCCCTCTCCTACTTTAATACAATTATGAAGGCACAGTTGGGGTTACATACGGGAGTTGGCGTGCGAAGCTCGCAATGCATTGTGTATTGAAAATACTCCCAATACGGGGGTTGGCGTGCAATACACAGTGCGTCGGCCGCTTATAGTGTTCAGTGTCAAGCCACAGATAAAAGAATTAATAATAATTCTTTTATCTGTGGTCAAGCTCACATGTGCGTCCTTAGCAGTGCATCTGTTTAATAATTTAAATATGTTTGTGAGAAAGTATGTGCCAGTTTCTGGTACCGTTTATTTTTTTTGTAAAATGTATAGTTTTCTAGATATTTAACATTGAAAATTTTCAACTGTCGCCATTTTGAAACGGATTGTTGCAGGAAAACAATGCATGCAGGTTGAACCAAAAATTACTTTTTGTAAAAACAGTGCAAGCTTTCCTAAAGCAGTATTTTTCACTGTTAAAATGTTTCTAATTAGTTATTGTTTTATATCACTTTAAAGAGATTATGCAAAGGAATAGTAATCAATAAAACAATACTCGTTAAAAATATTATTCACCCTTTCGGACTGCCTTAAATATACTGGGTGTCCTACAACCGTTCTACCAAACTTGACCATGTTTTCGGCAGGTCAAAACTAGCAAATAATACAATATAGCATGAGTTCTATCTTGCTTAGTTTAGAAGTTGTCCATTTGAATGTGGGTTTTTGAAAAACATTATTACCTCATGAACGGTTTAAGATAAATTCATTAAAATTATCATGAAAGTTTATCACTTTGGTTTACACAAATATGCAAAACTTAATTTGTTCAGCAGTTATCCGTTTCAATATGGAGACGATCCAAACTTTTTAAAGCTGAATATGTGAAAAACTAAAGACTTAACGAAAATGTGTTGGGATAGTAAAGATGTAGAAGATTTAAAGACAAATCCAACGTTGTTTCCCTTTTTATAGTTCAGTCAAGGATAGCTACGAAAAAGCAACAATTTACGAGAAACATTATAAGTCCTTTATAAATTCCTAAGACAAGCGTGGCATTATAGATGGTTTTTAGTAAACGAGTTTAATTACGAATTTAATGAGTCTGATGCTTCTACAAAAACTGCAATACGTACTCCCAGTAGATTATGTAAAAATGGGAATTATATCATTTTTAGACATATTATTTTGCATTTTATTATATTATTCACACGCGTTGTGGGTTGATTCGAATATTTAGTATCGTCATCTTTGTTTATTATATTTTATTTTATGGGAATTCAGTACAATTTATATTAAGTATGAGTTTAGCCAAGGTTGTTGCAGATATATTGAGTTTACGATTAGTTCAGATATTTTAATGAAGGGGTATTTTATTTGTAAGTTATTAACAATAATTAGGGTATTAAGTTGCAGTTAATTTTATGGATGTCATTTTTATTTATTTATTTCTTCATGTCGCATTATTTTTTTTAAATTTTAAGTTTTGAAGGCAAGTGTTTATTTTCTATGTGTGTGTTAATTTCTTGTTTATGTCAATTTTAGGTAATTTCTTTGTTCTAGTTAATTTTGTTTTTTGTTTTTAAGTCTGTTATATATGTATAAATTTTAAACTAAGAATGCCAACCCAGCAGACGGTCTATGGACCAGTGCTGAACAAGTGTTTTTTTTTTCAAAGGTGAAATGTTTGTGTTATTTATAATTTCTTAAATAAAGCACTATTATTATTATTATTATAAGTCCTTTATAAAATAGTGGAACAATTTCAAATTAATAAGTAAGGTATAATAAAGCTAGTTTTCTCTTGGGATATTTATTTGTTATAAAAAAATATAAATTTGTATATCATTTGACATTTAAATAATAACATTCTGCTTATCAACCCTCATATAATTTTCTTCAATAATCACTGACAACCATTTTCAGCCACAATTATTGGACTTTCTCAGCCATCGTCGACTCAATGATAACAAGTGGTACATCGTTGGATTTTTCTTTAAACTGCCTACATTTTTTTGCATGATATTCAGCGTTGAAAACTTCAAACGGCCGCCATCTTGAAATGGATGACTGTAGCGAAATTAAATGTTCCTCGTTTGTGTAAAACAATAAGATACACTTTCATCCTGGGTGTCATAAATTTATCATAAACCGTCGATGAGATAATAATGTTTTTCAAAAACACACATTCAGACGGACTTCTATACTAAGCAAGATAATAGGATGTCATGTTATATCAACTCCTATAAAAGCAAGTGTACGTCCGTAAGTACGTGAGTAACAATATAATATATCAGCTGATTTCACCCACCATCTGTAATACATAAACAAAACCTAGCGTAGATTATACTTTGGGGTTGTGGTTACAACTTCAATCAATAATATAAGTCTTGTGAAATAGATTTTTCACGATACTACTGGAATATCAGTTTCTTTTCTATTGCGTATATTGCCAGGTAAGGATCGTCATATCCGCACTGGTGAGGATAAATCAGCTGATTACAACAATACAATATTGAAATAATGCCCATCTGTTTAAATTCTTGTTGAATATAGGCCTAATCCTATTTGTTATTCAATGAAGTAACATTTAGATTTTGTTAAAACATAATTTTTGTTTGTTTGTAGTAAATAAGAGTAAATAAACTTTTCAATTTGTAATAATCATATTTTTTGCTGTTGTATCAAATAATTTTTTTGCTGTAGTATCGTGAAAAATAGTGTTAAAAACTCGTGGGAAAATGTTCTTTTCAGATGCTGTTCTCTTAAAATTACTCGTCTACGACTCGCACCAGGAAAATTCACACTTTTCCCACTAAAATTTACTATTTTTAAATATGTATTAATTTAGGCTAATATGTTATAAGATTTGCTTTGATGTCATAAAATTAATATAAACACAACCTTTTATTATCATTATTCTTTTGTACAAATTTAAAGAAGATATACTCATTCGTTTAAATTCGGAAATATTCGTAGTTCTTCGTATTAACATAAAAATATAAACATACTAGCTGACCCTTACGGCGTTGCCCGTGGTGGTTGGTATTTTCAGTCTTTTTAACGTAATTGTATTCTTTTTAAGTGTTC
>JAGFPH010006577.1:31177-43308 GCA_018207615.1 Philaenus spumarius
TAATAATAATAATAATAATAATAATAATAATAATAATAATAATAATAATGAATTTATTTATAAATATCAAAAATAAGAAATACAAAATCAATTACACCCATAACAAAAAAACTCAAATACATGGATAACGTTCATTGTGAAGCGCATTAAACATATATACATAGAAATAATAATAAACACTGTAACAACCAAAACACAACAAAACAATACACCAGTACCACTCGGCAATATAAACCACCCAGAGACCCTTTAGTAATTCCAGTACACACAGGCAGATATTCAGCGCCTTCCTGAGTAGATAAATTTCTCAAATAGTTGGTTGAAACCCTAAACTTAATTTTGGGAATCCGCTCACTCACTTCAGCGTTTGAGCTGTGTGGTTGAATTATTTAAAGTGAAAACAGTTTTGTAACAGAACAAGAAAAACTATATTTCGGAACATAATCTTATACAGGGTGTTTACAAACTTTTGTGTATTTGTTTCTTAGGTCAAGACAATCAAAAAATGTCAAATAAATATGGGTCTGACATGCCTAGTTTTCTGTCTGTCGGTCTGTTTGTGTTTTTTACAAATTATTTTATAACTTGAGTACTATTTTAGATAGAAACTTCAAATTTGGCACGATCGTGTACCTTGGTAGGTCAAATAAGTGTATAAAATTCCGTTACGATATCTTAAACTGAATTAAACATTTACTGAAATAAATATCAAAATAAATTTGCACTAAACAGCAATTTGCCGTGTACAGTTGTTACATAATTAGGTAAATGTCTCATTACTCAGTTATTTATTATCTGATTGTAGCAAATAAAGTATGATTTTGTTCATCTTAAAATTCTACATTTAATTACTGGTAAAATTTTTTTATAAAAATTACGATTTTCGTGAAATTTAACATCAAAGATTTTAAATGGCCGCCATCTTGAAACTGTTTAAGATATAGTAAAGAAATTTTATACACTTGTTTGACCTACCAAGGTACACGTTCATGCCAAATTTGAAGTTTCTATCTAAAATAGTACTCAAGTTATAAAATAATTTGTAAAAAACACAAACAAACGGACAGACAGAAAAAGAACTACGCATGTCAGACCCATATTTATCTGACGTTTTTTGATTGTCTAGACCTAAGGAACAAATACACAAAACTTTTCCAGGGAGTTTGTAAACACCCTGTATAAAATGAAAATATGAACTGTCATCTTTGGCATACCTTAATAAGAGTGATACTAGCTACAGCTGCTTCTGAGACTGAGTCTTTCTTGCCAATAGATCTGGCGGCTAAGGATCTGTGACTGAAAGATGTCTTGAGTGCGTCCAACAGGTTGACTACGATGTTGATGAACTGAAAAGATCAATACAAACGTCTTAATATATCCTTTGTAACGAAAGATTATGTCTGAAAAGCTTTTCTTATACATAATGCATTCAATATTTCATTTACAAATACGTTCATCGTAGGTACATATAAGTAAAATTGAAGTGTCTGTCAGGGATTTCGAAATAGATACTTTTTCTAAGCTCATATGGTTATACACACTTTACCAAAACCTAAACATGCATTTTTTATTTGTTTGTCTGTCTATCTTTCTGTCTGTATGTTTGTTTGTCCGGGCTAATCTCAGGAATGGCTGAACCAATTTTGACGAAACTTCCATTTAATTTGCTTGTGGAGGACTTTTCAGAGATTAATCTAGGATATTTTTTAATCCGGAAATTACTTTTGAAAGATAAATATAAAAAAAACTAAGGATATTACGAAAAAATGTTAAGATACAAGAAAATATAGACATTTTAAAGAAAAATCCAATGTTATATCGTTCCACTAAGGGTAACTGGAGAAATGCAATAAGTCTGAGTTTCCATGATCACTTTGTTAAAGTGGATATTAAACTTTGAAAAGTTTTAACCACCGCACTACCAGATTGGTTGACTGATCGGGACCACATTTGGCACAGAGGTTAATTAGCATGAGAGCCGTAAATTTACTTACATTCAAGGGGTTGAAATGGGACGACTACACTAAAACAATATGTACACCTTTAATACCCATCAGAGTAGAGAGCTGAAATTTTACGCAATTGTTTCTCATGTGATACATACACAAATTACAGCCCTCTTATTTTTATTATTTGCGTTATGAAAACGAAGAAACTAATCCATAAAACAATAAATATTTTTTACTTCCCTTGAAACTAGGGAGCTCAAAATTGTTACATTTATTTCACAAATATTACATGGAAAAATTAAACCCATAGAATTCGGTAATTGATGTCTAAGTGGTTAAAATGGGGTAACTACCCCTACACAATAAACATAAATTCCACTAACTTCCTACAATCTAGAGAGTTTAAATTTGTTACACTTATTTCAGAAATATTACATGGAAAAATTAAACCTATCGAATTTCGGTAATTGCCGTCAAAGTGGTTAAAATGGGGTAACTACCCCTATACAATAAATATAAATTCCCCTATCTTCCTACAATCTAGAGAGATGAAATTTGTTACATTTATTTCATAAATGTTACATGGAAAAATTAAACCCATCGAATTTCGGTAATTGCCGTCTAAGTGATTAAAATGGGGTAACTGCCCCTACGCAATAAATATAAATTCCACTAACTTTCTACAAACCAGAGTATCGATTCCCGACCTTTTCTGGACCATCGCCCCCTTTAGAAGAAAGAAAAAATGCAACGCCCCGCTAGCCCCTAGCCTAGCTCTTAAGAGTTAATTTTATATGAAATGTTAAATATTTTTGCAAATTATCTGCAAATAATTTATCTATTTATTATCTATTAAAGATTATACAGCAGAAATTAATAAAACGACAACCAAATGTACAATTTGCCTCTAGTAGAGTTAAAAATTATTTACGCGTAGCAATAAGATAATGTACATAGCTAGGTAAAATATTTACTCATGAAAACTTGTACTTTATTATATTGAATAAACGGTACCAGAAACTGGCACATACTTTCTCACAAACATATTTAAAATATTAAACAGATTCACTGTGACTTCATAATTGTATTAACGTAGGAGAGGGGATACATTAAAGTAGGAGAGTAACTAATAAATATTATTATTATTAGCTGAATGAGAATTTTTAGAAAAATGAGGTTTCCTGCATGTGGTTGGGTACATTAAGGGCTACAAATAAGCCAAATTTTATCAAAATCGTTAGAGACGTTTTTTTTATAGAAAAATAACAACTGATTTTTTGGGAGTTTTTTGGTCAAAAATGTTTTTGTTTTTTTAAATTGTCAAAACGTTTTTTTGTGTAACTATGCAGGCCTAATTGACTTGTTTGGTGCAAATTTGTTTGAAATAGATCGAATAGTTTTCTCTCTATAGCTTTGTATACATACATACAGACAACATTTTGTACAAACCATTTTTTGGACTCAGTGAGTCCCAAAACGGATATTTCCATAAAAATCTCAACATCGATTTTTTTCATCACTATATTTTCTCTATACTATAGTATGGTGAGAAAGTAATAAATAGTTCGTACACTTTATATAAAGCTATATATTGGCACATATTATTATAGGCAAGAAAAAACAAAACAATTGCATTTCTATTATTGTCGTCTAAAATATTTTTCGTAACCAATATTTTAGGTAAAATGTACTCATACAAAATCACAAGAATACCTGACGGCAATCGTGATTTCCAGCGCTTAGCTGGGCCCTAAATTGGGAAACAGATCGATTTGGACAACACTCACTATGCGTATTCAGTCCAGGGAATTGTACTGACCCAGTATTCCTTTCATTAAATTTCTGTGAGCGAAGCCGTGGGTACCTGCTAGAGTCGGGACGGATTTGGTTATGTACAAGTTTATACATTGGAGTTTTCAAAAAAATTTACTGTTGTATGTATGTGCCTAAAATGAAATCTATTTTAGTCGGGCTCGAGCGTCCTACAAATTAAACAGCATAAGGTCAGCCTTCTCAAGGTTGATTCCGCTCACCACGGCCCCCACATGCAATATCTGAAGCGGGCCCCTTATTATGGAATAAGTACGTGTTGGTCGCCCTCAGCCAAGAATTGGTATTATTTTTTGTTATTTCGCCAATCGCTATGACGTTGTGCTTGTGATTTTAATGAAATAATATAGTGTACTGGAAATAAGGTCCTAAAAATAAAACTAACCTTACAATAACACACAGTTTTACTTTCCAATGATACTAAGGGTAAATGCGTAAACCTATAAACGAAAGCGAAAATAATTTTCTAATCAAACTTTATTTACATTAACATAGTCCTATATACAGGGTTTACAAAAAGTCCCGCAGTGGTTTAATATTTCGTATATAAAGAAAATTTGAAGGTAGATGTAACTGAGGAACCTACTCTATGTAAAAATACTATTTTATTAAGATTTAAAAAAAATATCCGCCATTTTGAATGTAACTTTGTTCTTTTAAATGGGAAGGCGGTCATGTGATACATCATTTCGATGTAGAATTTCAAGAGAAAACCAACGGTGAAATTTGCACATCCATATCTTTAACCAATTAAAAATGGCGGCCAAAAAACAACAAAATCGTTTTTTCCGATTTTGCCACATTTTGCTGTACTATTTTTGTTTAAAATACTAATTATTATGATTTTTGGATTTAGAATTAAATAAGCTTTCAAACGACATGCCACACAACGATATTTGGTTGAACTACTCGACATCAATTTTGAAAAATCAAAATGGCTGTAACTAAAACATTTTAAGTACTCCCAAAAATCGTTGTTTTTTTACCGCCATTTTTTATCGGTTAAAGATACGGATGTGCAAATTTCACCGTTGGTTTTCTCTTGAAATTCTACATCGAAATGATGTATCACATGACCGCCTTCCCATTTAAAAGAACAAAGTTACATTCAAAATGGCGGATAATTAAAAAAAATAATAAAATAGTATTTTTACACAGAGTAGGTTCCTCAATTACATCTACCTTCAATTTTTTTTTATACACGAAATATTAAACCAGTGCGGGACTTTTTGTATACCCCGTATAAAATTGTATGTACAATTTAGGCCCTACACTAACTGTAAAATTTTCTGGCTTCTTTCTGACTGAACTGGTCGATAACTTCAGAAAAGCCAACTGTTTTTAGAGAGTCGGCCGGCCAGATCTCTCAGCAGTAGAAACTGTTACCGGGATTTTGCATAAAGCTTGATTCCTGTTCACAAATTAAAAATAAATAAACTCAAGCCTTTTCTCATAGATGTAGTTTAAGTGGATCCTTTTCCGAGTCAAACACCGCAGACTGAACACTTCATAATATTTCTTTAATTAAACCATCACCGTCAGGAAACTTGGAGACAAGAGACCTGCTTTTTATGTTCAGTTCATCGCTATTCAAGTCATTGAAAGTCAAAATCGGTGAAAACATATCACGCATCATTTCAGTACACGGTCGGTTTTGTCGTCTGTTAAATAATAATTTTTACAGTTAACAAATATTTTCAAAGTCTAAGTAAGTTCTAATTATTATCAAGCAAACCCATAATGTTTTTAAATTTGTTGTTTTACTTTCTCCACCCTATACGTAGTATATGGAGAAAGTATTGTTTTCGTAAAAATGTTCGAATTTGAATTTTCAGTTAAATTATCTGTTTTGGTGCTCCCAGAACCCCAAAAAATTGTTTAGTGCAATTATCTGTGTTGGTGCTCCCTTAACCCAAAAATATTTTTAGTGGAATTTTTTGTTTTGGTGCTCCCTGAACCCAAAAAGGTGTTTTTAGAGTGGTGTCTGTCTGTCAGTCTGTCTGTATGTATACACGACCAGTGAGGACACTATTGGTCCGATTTTCATGAAATTTGGTATGTAGGTACTAAACCCTAATATCTCCAGGAGTTTTTTCATTTTTTGGAATTTTTAATTTTTAAGGGTAATTTACCCCTAAAAACGTATAAAAAACGACAAAAATGCAAATTTCTCAAAAACGGCTCTAACGATTTTGATCAAATTTTCAGTATTTATAGTGCTTAAGATGCCAAACAAAATGACACCACCCGCTTTTATCAAAACTTCGGCGTTTTATAATTATGGGGAAATGTTTAAAAATAAACAAGTTTGTGTTGTCAATCTAGCATCGCGGCAACGGCCGCACAGGGTAGCACCACGGTAGCGAGCACGGCCAGTAATTCAAAGGTCGCGCGAACGAATCCCGCCTGGGACAATAATTTTTTATACGATTGACGTAGGTAGAATATTATTTTTTTGTTTTGTTCTAAAAAGTAGTAAAAAATAAAATGATTAAAAACAATATTATTTTGATTACAGTAAGTTGGCAGAAAGTTTGTGTCAGTTAACTGATACCGTTTATTTTTATAAGCAAAACCCTGGCTGGTTGTCATCGCCTAATGTTTCTAAAAGTAAATGTTTGGAGAGATCAATAATTTGCATTTATATTTTTTAAGTTTTTTTCTAACAGACCCTTTAGTAAAACATTCACGAACGAGCACCGCGGGATCCCGGTATCTTCATGTAAAGTTGGAACCCTCTTGTGGGGGCCATGCCACTCACTGAGTTTGGTTTATATAGTGCTGCACTTTCTTCCTCAAAGGTAACTATTTAAGTATAAAGAAAAAATCCAAGATAATATATTCCTTCCCCCTCCCCCCCCCCCCCCCCCCATTGCTGTGAAACAGACCGTATTAAATACTGTGCTGCACTCACGAGTGTGGACCTGGAAAGAACGCAACCCGCACGGCACAGTGCATTGGTTTTGCCCTGTCACTTATTTTAAATGCATTTCTAAAAACATCGGTCTGCATCTCTTCTCTTGAAAACACGGAAGTTCTCTTTATTAAAAATTAGTAAGTGTGTTTAACAATAGTATTGAAGGATGTTACCGAGGTGATCCACTAGGATTTGAAAGTCAGCTTTTTTGAGAAATCGGAGGGTTAATAGTTCCGCAAAACATATTAGTGACATGGCTAGTACAGCCGTGGCCAACGGCACCAGTCTTAGCTCCTGTAAATCTCAGGTCCACACTCGTGAGTACTACACAGTACCTATTTTTTATACTTCAAATTGAATGACGTAAAATATGATTACTGAAAATAACGTGCCTTAAACCATGTTGTCGGTAACTAAACCATAATATTCTACATTCTGATAACCATAATTGACTTCATGCTTTTATAAATAGAGCGTAGTAAAGCGACTCACCTCTCCAGCTTGTTTAGCCATGGTAGCGACTTGGTCAGGATCTTTGGAGCCAAGGACTGCAGACAACACCGCCGCCAGGACGCCCTAATATTGTGCAGTGCAGGAAGAAATAAACCTTAACCTTACCCACTAACTACGACAGGACTACTAAAGAAGTGTGTACTGTACCATGCCAATGTATCATACAAAGTTATAGAGACGAGTCATTGCGCCCTACAATGCATAACGTCTGATTATATTCAGTTGTTCACAATCTGATATAGTCTGTCCGCTCGGCCGTGATACCTGACTTCTCGGAACTTAACGCCCCCTCCCCACCCTCTCGCCGGGCCTGCCGGTGATAAACTAGTGAAGGGGGCGTTGAGTTCCGAGAATTCAGGTATCACGGCCGAGCGGACAGACTATAGAAAACTATTTTAATGTTCGTTATTCAGTGTCCAAAACACTAAAAAAAAAACAATTAATGCGAAGTAATAAATTACCTTATTTTTGCTCCGTCGTGTGACTTCATTTGTCTTTTTTATTAAGACGCGTTTCGGAGTCGGGACTCCATCCTCAGTTTATCCCTCCGAAAAGCTCGTTAAAACATATAAAACACCACACATACATATTTATGATTCAGAGTCACGTGCGCACTGCTGCATGGTCCGCGAACTACAGACTTTCGGCGAGGCTAGGATTTCAGGTTATTTGGTTTGGCTTATCATTCTATTGTGTCTCAAAGCAGCCTCATACTAGGAGTTAGACTGGAAAGATAATTTTTCATTTAATACGTTGTCTGGCGATTGTTTGAATGCCTTGTAAATATCAAATTCCTGTATCGCACTCATCAAACGTCTGTTTTTTTTTCTATGTGGAGTGGAATCATGTTGGTTTCGAAACCCATGTTTGAGTAATTGCTGACAATTAAATGTTGAGCAAAGCTCGATTTATTGGCATATAAGTTGTATTTGATTAAATATTCTTTGAAGCGCTCCATGAAAGTTCTGCCAGTTTGTCCGATGTAGAAGCAATCTCACACTAGACACAATGTCATTTACAGACACCTGATTTCTTTTGTATAGTTATGGCTATGTTTTTACGCAAAATGTTCTGTATATACAGTATATGTATATCGAACTTAACGATCTCTCAAGAGCACAAAATCCCCACACTCTAGGACTATAGTTCATTTCACCTCAGCGTGAGGCAAATATAAATGACCGTAATAAAACCCTTACCCTCAGGCCTATTGTGCGACATCGGGGATGGGCACTTGTCGTCTGCCTTTGTATTAGAGTTATTGCTGTTTGTCCCAGTGCCATTATGCAAACTTTTTTAATTGAAAGAAAAACTTAAAACAAAATATATCATTCGCTGTGTTTTGATCGCGTGATTATTTTTATACCAAATATGAAGTAAATCGGTTGATTTTGGGGAAGGAAAAGTAAATAATTAAATCCTATGTGTTTTCAAATATTTTTTATCATCATGAATACGGAAATAAATTTACATTGAATAATGATGTTGAGTTTTATAAAAACCTCTTACTTACTACTGTACACAATAATCATCACCTTATAGTGGCCTGACATGCTTAACATTGTCGTTAATCAAACAATAACCAAGGCTTTATGTTTTGAATTGAAAACTCATAAAAAATACTTTACTCTTTATTTGGGCATTGGGCATTGAAAATTGACAACAAAATCAACCCAAGTATTATTAAATAAGCGTAAGTCCTTATAAGGGAATATATTAAATTTATATGGCACACCTACGTCATTGAAATAAATAAACTAATATTACTCTATTGACCACATTAGACTAATAACTTAATGAACCAATAAAGTAGCTATTTTTCACAAAACTAGATAGTTCAAAGAAATTTCAAGATTTCCGTTAAATATACTGTATTAGTCAAATTATATTAAATTTATAAATTAAATTAAAGATAAATAATAGACTATCATTAATGATGTACTTGTTTCGCCTGTCCCTAAATAGCCTATTAAAATTTTGTTTAGTGTGCAAGTAGCTAGAAGGAATAGCCTATGTTTAATTTTTATCCGTGCTATGTACTGCAATAAGATGTGTAATTTTATATTTTCGTGTAGCCCATGCTCTGTTTGTCTATAATATTAAGATGTATTTAATTTTAATTGTATTTTATGCTCGATGTATATAGAACAGTTATTTAATAGTTTTACTGTACTTAATGTCTATATTTTAATACTGCATTTAATTAACAAAAAAACTTTCAGGCCACTATAATGTGATGATTATTGTGTACAGTAGTAAGTAAGAGGTTTTTATAAAACTCAACATCATTATTCAATGTAAATTTATTTCCGTATTCATGATGATAAAAAATATTTGAAAACACATAGGATTTAACTATTTACTTTGCCTTCCCCAAAATCAACCGATTTCCTTCATATTTGGTATAAAAATAATCACGCGATCAAAACACAGCGAATGATATATTTTGTTTTAAGTTTTTCTTTCAATTAAAAAAGTTTGCATAATGACACTGGGACAAACAGCAATAACTCTAATACAAAGGCAGTCGACAAGTGCCCATCCCCGATGTCGCACAATAGGCCTAAGGGTAAGGGTTTTATTACGGTCATTTGGTTTTGCCTCACGCTGAGGTGAAATGAACTATAACTAACTCGGGTACAGAGCCCAAGGTTCTAACCACGCACACCTTAAGGGGAGGCTACCTTGTCCGCCGTATTGAATCTGATTCCCATAAGAGCAATGCTACAGAATAAATAATTTTTTCGGTTAATTCGTGGAATAAATTTAAAAATTTGGTTTCATTTTGAAGTACTGTCATATGCGGATGTTGATTGCTGAATACATTTTCGAAAACGGTTTATTATTTTCATAAACTTATGATATAAATCGTAAAAAATAGTAAATATAAATAAATATAAATAGTAAAAAATTACATAAATTGCAGAGAATAGTAAACTTTATTAATTTTTACTCAGTTGCAAAAAGAGATATTGCAAAAAACCTTAGCAATCAACACCCACAATCTATATTACTTTAAGAAAAAAAATACAGCTTTAGTTTTTTTGACAAAAATAACATAAAAATATTATTCAACTCTAAACTTTTTCATCAAATATATTCAGTGTAAACATGGACTCACCAACTCGTTCCCACTCAAAATTTTAATCCTATTAAAATCATTAACTTCACAATAAAGTCATGTTTAGCTTCAGAGTAGCAGCCATTGTTTTCTACAGATGCTGCCAACAATAAAGACCACCAATTTCTTAACCACAGCTGATCATTTAATATATTATAGGGGTAGTGTTCCCTTTGTGCAATAACGAAGAGGCGTCAAATCTGTGTAGTTATCGGCCCAAATGCTGGCACTTGAACAAACCGCTACTAACCTGACTAAAAACATCAGTACCAGGCACATCTCTGTGTAACACGTTCACTGCTAAGGACGCACACGTGAGCTTGAAACTGAACACTATGAGAAGCGGCCGACGCACAGTGCATTGCACGCCAACCCCCGTATTGGGAGTGTTTTCAATACACAATGCATTGCGTGCTTCACACTCCAACCTCCGTATTAGGAGTATTTTCAATAAAAAATGCATTGCGTGCTTCACACGCCAATTCCTGTATTGGGAGTATTTTCAATACACATTGCATTGCGTGTTTCGTACGCCATCCCCCTTATTGGGAATATTTTCAATACACAATGCATTGCGTGCTTCCCACGCCAATCCCCATATTAGTAGTATTTTTAATACACAATGAATTGCGTGCTTCGCACGCTAACCCCAGTATTGGGAGAATTTTCAATACACGGAGCATTGCGTGCTTCGCACGCCAATATTAGGCCTATGTGCTATGGAAGCACATGTGCGTCCGCTTAAAAATATTACTGATTATTACGTAGAAAGGTGATATTATTTTGTTTACATCCACTAGTTCGTTTGAAGGATGAGTCGCATTAGAAAGCGGTGTGGGGAAATGTTTTATTCTCCACTTACGCCCTTTCCCCACACCCCCGGCCCATCGCGCCAGGGCGAGGCCAACGCCGTTATCTGTATCTTACGAATGTCCGATATAAAAGCTGTCACAATCGTTACAGTTTATTCTATAACCACCCGACGTAATTTCTGTTGGTGTCAATTTTGTTTACGTCGCAGTTTTGTCGTAATAGGACAGCATAACGAAGTCACACGAAGGGGTAAATATCAGGTAACATATTTGTAGTAATTTCCTGTAGGCCTGCTCATTTCATTTTATGAAGCGAATAAGATCATCATGAAACTAAAATATACAAATACTGCGGCTGTAGGTTGTAATTCTGCTATTATTCATTCGGTTGATTAAGTGAATGCAATCACGAACAAATAATATACAAGAATGAATAAGTTGACTTGCTTAATTCAAAACTGGGTTGAAAGCGAAAAAATATTGACAACTTTAACAGGTTTTGTCTTTGCAATATTATCGTATTTCTTGTATACTTTGACTGCTGCAAAACACAATAAGTCCGTTTTTAGTGTTTCTTTAATTAAATCTCAAACTTTAATTGAAAATTATTAAAAAATATGTATTCAAAGAGTCGGTTAGAAGTGAAAAAATAAATAAATAACAGAAATCCCTCTTCTGTAAAATTCACTAAACCTGATGTACTGGGTTTTTACTTGGGACAGCCGAATTTCCCTATAACTTTGAGTTATCTTCCTTTGACCAATGTACGTCAATAAATTACTGTAAATACTTCAGTCAAATACATTTCAATATTTGAAGCTATGTACAGACTCTGTTAGCTTATTTACACTAAATGTATGTAATTGTGTTTGTATGATACATTGGCAATTATTGTTTACTTAAAATTAAAATATGCAAACTTAAGCTAATTTAACCATAAGCATATTTAACAGCATTTATAAATGGCTTTAGTTTTGGCAGAAAGTGAA
>JAGFPH010006577.1:53573-72883 GCA_018207615.1 Philaenus spumarius
CACAGTTTCAGTAGTTAAACTCGAGTAATCGCCGTGACGTAATCCGTTTATGTGGGTGTAATAGGCTAGAAAACGAAAGCGCAGACGCGGGCGTCTGGAGCGCACTGCCCTGGGTTCAACGCTTTCTAGAAAGTTGTCCACATTCCGACTGGTGCACTTTCTCTTTCCGTGATTTTGGAATGCTTAAAACTGCGGCCAGACTTTCCTGTTGGCCCAGAACCTCGTATTGTACGCGGTCGCCGGTATGGATCTAATTTATATTGTAACTGTATTTGCTTAGTTTACCGTGCTAACACTCGATGCATGTTTAGGCTAATGAAGACAGCGTATAGCATCGGTGAATAGATAGGCTGTGACCGGGTTCGAACCCAAGAAGTTCCGACCGGAGCACACTGGGATAACGGCTTTTTCCCACCAAACTTCCAGAAAATGTTGTAAAACCCACCACCACTCTTCAAATAAACCACTCTTCACACTTGAAAATATTTCGGTCACGCAGGTGAACCGCTGACAAGAGTTGAGTGAATTTCCAAAATTAAGTTTATACAGCTGAACAGCTGCCTGCGCGTATGAAATATATTAGTTTGCACCTCAGCCTCCAGCCCTGGCTCAAGATCTGCTTCATTCCGCTTGCAGAGGAAACTACTCGCTTAGCTCAGCACGCAGCGGACAAACTGACTTGTACGGTATTTTACGTTTTGATCTATTTTGGGAGAACCAGATGGGCTGCAAGGTCGTGCAAAAAATCAAAATGTATAGAATAATCTCCTATATTTACTAGCAAATTTCCATAGGAAAAATTAGCTATTGCAGTGGCCCTTCTGGTAAGACCCAAGGTCCAAATGAGCACCAATCACGGTCCCCAGAACACGTTTTGGGGTGTCTTTAAAAATCATATACTACATAATATGATTTATATTATATGTATATAAATATGTATATATGTGTGTCGCACTCTAGTGGCCACATTTTAAATCCGATTTGATTCAAATTTGGTACACATGTTGGTTGTCTACGTTGCTCGGACGAGTTCGTTAGCCAAAAAAATCCAACAATCGCAAGTACGTTTTTTGACTGGAAATAACTATTTTTTGATATTTTTCCTACGAGAATTAATTTGTTTTTCAGTTTTTTCTACAAATATAAATGTAGGATGTTATTCTGCACATTTTGTTTTTTTACGCGACCTTATAGCTCGCTTTTTTCGTCCCAAAATCGATCAAAACCTAAAATACCATAGAAGTACCCGGTTCAAAGCCATGCGGTGGATTCTACCGTGGGGCTGGCGTGCGAATGTGTATTGAAGATACTCCCAATACGGGGGTTGGCGTGCGAAGCACGCAATACACAATGTATTGAAAATATACTCCCAATACGGAGGTTGGCGTGCGAAGCACGCAATGCACAATGTACTGGAAATACTCCCAATACGGTGTTGGCGTGCAATACACTGTGCGTCGGCCGCTTCTCATAGCGTTCAGTGTCAAGCTCACATGTGCGTCCTTATCAGTTAACGTGTTAACAACGGAATTCTATGTTGACCACAAGGGCGCACATATAATATTTTCTGGGGATGGAGGCTGGACAGAGCGTATGAGGATTACAGAGTACCCTCCCCTCCATCGCAAAAGGGGTTGGGGGAAATTTTTGACACCCCCCAGAAAAGTTTTAAAATTTGGGAAGTCAATTTGGCTGTTACCCCACCGCGCCTTTAGGCCGCACCAAGTAGTGACCCAGCAGATTATGCTTGAACTCTTATCGCGCCCCTCTCTCCTCTGCCCATGGATATGGACACCCATGGTTGTTCATAGTCTGGTCCAATATAATTATTGAAACACCTGAATCTATGGGTTAGCAGCGTGAGATATGTTTAACTGATGATTTGACAAACGACTCTTTGGTTTTGTTTAGACTAGAACGTCGGTGAAACTAGAATGAAACTACATTAAAGCTAGTTGGATTATTGTAGATCGTATATCACTGAAGAGGACGACATTGCCGTAGAAACGCATTTGAGTAACTAACGTAATGTTTTTAAGGGTCTTCTATACCTTGTGTAAAACAGCAAAAATATGTACTTCGTACTAACGTGTTTCGGACGCCGTTTTTCAACCTAAAAGTTGTGAAACACCTTAGATAGTTCTTAAATGCTTTGTGCTTTTTTGTCTTATATCTCATAATTGAAAGAAATCGACGGCAACTCATTTTAATCAACAGTTTAACTGAGTAAAAATCGATTACTTTTAACGCTTTTTTTTTTGGGAGTTTTAAGCAATAATTTCCATATTTTTAGCTAACACGTAAAAAATATAAAACCTTCTTTATAACTTAAAGTAGTTTCCCAGATTATTAATTTATAAATAGAATCCGAAACACGTTATTACGAATGCATGTTTCAATGATTTTGCGGCTTTAGTCAGACCTTTCGAATTGAAATCATACGGCACACTCGGGAGTTTTCTTCAAGGTAAAGAAGAGCCTTAAGGATCAGTGTTTATAAAAGTTTTATTTTGTCTAGTAGGCTAAATATCATCTTGAAGGTCAAGCTCAATATTTATTTACAAAAGACTATTTATGCGAATGAACAATTACAAAACTTTAACGCTGGTATAGTAATTTCCTTCATTTTTATTCATTTTTATTCTTTCAAACATTTTTTACTTTAGATCTGCGTAAAAAAAGTCAATACCTAATTTTGTAATTAGTTATTCTCCTATAATTTATTTATCTGTAACAAAATAAACGATTATTCTCTTTTACATTACTGTAGGCCTAAAAAGGTGACAAACTATGGAAATCCGAGTTTCCAAACTATTGCGGAGAAATTCGACGCGTAAAAGCTCTGAACACTTGCTGTTGAAACAACTGGAATACACTTGTCTGAAAACGGTTTTAAGCGACGTTCCCGCCTCCGTCGCACAAACAGCTGGAACACGAACACAGTCGCGGAAAGGTTATTCAGGGTCAAGGGAAGTGGGTCGTTGCAAGTAGGTTGTGTGTGAATGAAACGTAGAAGCATCAATGAAACCGCTAATGCCGGTGTCGATGGTCTCGTACGACTACAAACTAACCTCCTTCTCTTCTGCCCGCGCGTTCAAGTCTCCGCAGAGACCGCTGATGATAATACTGTCACAAACGAAGCATTTGGTCACAAATATTGTGACCTTATGTACATTTTAAGTAGTAAAAGTTGAAATATGATTAAACTCGTTTGTTTTTGTAATAGACTATTATGTGTCAAATATTGACTTTTTTAAGCCTAATCCTATTTAATACTTTTATAATTTTGCATTGCTTTATATAGTGGGTGAGCAAACGCATACACTTTTGGATTCAACTAAAACCCTACTATTTGGTACCAACAGAATCTAAGGAAACATTTGTTAAAATCCTAACGTCCAAGAAGGCTTATTTTGGGTTGTATTGTGTTATTATACAGAATGCTAAAGATCCTGGTTTCACATCTCCGGTCTTGATCCATGTTTTTCACTTGTGATATAATTTAATGAACAGGTGTATGGCGGAAAACAACACATTTTATAAACAAAATAGTATTTACTTTATACCAGTTATACTAGGGGGAGCAGCGTAGACCTAATGTGCAATAGCTATTAACCTGGTTTGAACCTGTGTTATTTAATAATTTAATACAAATGTAGGCGACGAGTGAAATAAGCAATAAATAATCGATATTATAAAACATAGTCTGCACGGAAGTGTTTTGACATTTTAAAAGTAAATGTTTTATTATTAGATTTACTTCTAGAGTCCTGCACATTAAAAGAACAAATGGAAAACCTTATCGGACCACATGTTTGTCTGTCGCAGATGATTTTAAAATGTAATTTGTTATAGTAATAAAGTAGGCCTATGCTAACCCAAATAAGTTAAAAGTTAAAAAGATGAACATAAATTTTGTAAAATTTTAGAGGTGACTGAAAGTACATGATGGAATGCGATTCATACTTCTCCGTTTTCAAGTAAATGGCCAAGTAATATATTTATTTTTTATTATATTTTAATTTTTTTTTACATATCTCGCCCCCTATGATTTTAGGGGTCTTAGGGAGGTTAAACATTTCAAATATAAAGATAGGTCATGTAATACACCATTGGAAAGCTTCTTAAAAGAGAAACAGAATGACGCAAACTAGAGCTTATAAAAAAACATTATAGTATCTTGCTTCGTTTCAAATTGATGGACAGTCAAAGTTCTGGAAAATTATATTTTTATTATAACGTCAAAGCAGGTTATCATCCGTAAAAAAAATCATTTCAAATTTGCCTTCATTCGAGCGATTCATTTGTAAAAAGGAAAAACTGAGTGCTTCACAACAAATATCAGGAGCAAAATGAGGTAGGTATTCCTATCCTATCAGTACATCAAAGTAGCGCTTATCAGTTACGCATACAGTAGAGAAAGTCAGGAGCAAATGTCAAGGGTTGTATTCCCGGTTCCATTTACATTTCCCCCCAAAGTTTTTCAAGTACGCATAGAAACTCACATAATTTAGCGGTACCTTACTACATATATTTACAGTTTCTATTTTTAAAATGTGTTCATTTAACCTCAACCTACAACCTACTTATTCCTAATATTAACAAATTAATAACCTGCTTTGATGTTACGATAAAAATATAATTTTCCAGAACTTTGATTGTCCATTACTTTGAAACGAAGCAAGGTACTAAGCTCTAGTTTGCGCCAATCTGTTTCTCTTTTACCAAGAGAACCGATCTTCTGGTTCTCTCTAAGCTTTTCAGTGGTGTATTACATGACCTACCTTTACATTTGAAATTGTTAACCCCCGCCCTCCTCCCTCAAGTCCCCCAAAATCATAGAGGTTCAGATATATCAAACAATTTGTCCTGTTATGCGACACAAGATATATACAATGTTTTATTAACTGATTTTCAGTAACAAAAATAATAAAGGGGGTTAAAGGGACTTTAGGAACACTTTGTATATAGATGTCCAATTAATTGCTTTTAAAAACTTGACCAAGCCGAAACGTTCTTGGTGGTGAACAAACTAAAAGCGTTCACCTTTAAAATTACAAAAATAAGTCGTAAAATTGCCATCCTGGGATGACAAATATGGTAAACTACACTCTTACGTTTCGTTTAAGTACGTTTTTCAAGTGGGAGAAATTCAAGTCGTTCGCCCACTTTAATCACCGGTCATCCGAGGATCACGTATTTCACAGAATTGTGTCTCCGAATGGGTCAAAGACCACTTGTTAGTTCTCAAGAAGGCGTCCAAGGACGCACGTTAGGTGCAGCTGGGGCTGCCAGGTAGATAACGGTCCTCAGCATTCTGACCTCATTCCACCGGTTAGTCACTGAGGAAACGTGCGTCCCTGTTAGACAGACGTACAACAAGTTTCTGTTGGCCGTAACTGTCTTCGCTTTTAGAGGCAAATGTCTCTGAGGCGAAAGAGTTAGTTGAATGATATCACTTAATTTTGAAAGAATATTCAAACGTTGGGCACAATTCTCTAACTACGACAGCCATCAGCTAGCGTACTGAAATGCCTCATTACTAACCGAGCAGTCATAAGACTTGACAAATACAAAATTATAGAGCTAAACTTTTTGTTTTTTTTTAATTCGTTTATAAATTTAAAAAATAAAACGTATGGTTAATCCTTTCTAAATTATTGTTTATTGCAACACAATTGGAGTTCCATTTAAAACCTTTCATAATTAATGCAAAATTTTAACCTAGAAATATACAATTGATGATTACAAATTAAGGATATGATTATGCTTAACAACGTTAAGGATTTGCTTGTTAGAGTGAAAATCCAAGCATTTACTTAAAATAGTTAACAGTTTTTTTTAATGCATATTATAACACACCGAACTGTTCAAAATGTATGGCCTAAAACGAAAAAGGTTTCATTAAATACCGTTAGTATCTAGTAACTTAATACTTTTTTCAATATTCCTAAAAACCCAATTAATTGAAATTGCGATGCAGGCTATAGCCGACATGAGCTACAGCAAGCAAATTCTTAAAGACTCTAAACATATGCTAGCAGGTACTTGAAAGTTTTATTCAGTATCTTAATATTCTTAAAGCAGTTGTACAACCTTTTCTTTTTGCTAACTAGCACTTGCTTATAAGAATATCTTTATTAGCGAATTTCCATAGGATAAATGAGCTATTGCAGTGGCCCTTATGGTAAGACCCAAGGTCGGGAATATCAAATGAGCACCGATCATGGTCCCCAGAACACGTTTTGGAGAGTCATTATTAAAAATCAAAAATCATATATATGTGTTCGCACTCTAGCGGCCGAATTTTAAGTCCGATTTGGTTCAAATTTGGTACACATGTTGGTTGTCTTCTTCGCTTGGACGAGTTCGTTAGAAAAAAAATCCAACAATCGGAAGCACGTTTTTTGACCCGAAGTAACTATTTTTTTAGATTTCTTCTACGAGAATGAATTTGTTTTTGAATTTTTTCCACGAAAATAAACGTAGGACATTATTCTGCACATTTTTTTACGCGACCTTATAGCTTGCTTGGTTCCCCCAAAATCAACCAAAACGTAAAATACCATAGAAGTACCCGGTTTAAAGCCATGTGGTGGATTTTACCGTAGGGTTGGCAATGCATTGTGTATTGAAGATACTCCCAATACGGGGGTTGGCGTGCGAAGCACGCAATGCTTTGTGTATTGAAGATACTCCCAATATGCGGAATGGCGTGCGAACCATTTTTCAGCTATTCAGCACCGTCGTGAATAGACCAAATTGTTGGTTGAAACCCTAAAACATAGGCCTATAAACTTAATTTTGGAAATTTGCTCAACTCACGTCAGCGGTTCAGCTGCGTGGTCGAATTATTTGTATTCATATTTTCCAAATTTCGACCTTTACCGGTTCATCCCAGCCCCGCCTCCCGATACAATCGTACTGTAGATTTCTCTTATTGTAGAGGTGATTGACCCAAGCCCCGTCCCGTTAGCTTCAACGCTCTCACCGCAAGGCTATGTGTTTATACAGACTGACTCTTTATAACTGGTTTTACGTGTATCTTACAAGATTTATTTACAAATACAACAAAATATATAAGATTTAAAGTCATTTCATTCGTAGTCGTCTTTGTGAGGTGTTAAATGGCTGACTTTGATAAAAAGAAGTCGTAGGAATAAATTAAGAAAATGTTTTGCAAGTGGGAAGTGGTCAATTATCTAAGTGGTGTTGAATATTTTAGATTAGATTAGATGTTAGTTTTATTCCCTGATACAAACACATAAGAAATAAGAAAATATCTAACAGCCTGCATGCAGTATAAAATAAAACTAAACTTTTTATTTACAATGCTACCCAAAATAGATTTCGTAGAAGAATAAAATATTTTGCAACCTTTGAGGCAAGCCCGTCTTGCAATTGTAATTTACTTATACAAAAAGAGTAAAAGAAAGGATTATGGAAGCATTTAAATTTGTAATAAAAAATAACGACGTATTATGGGCAGAGTATAAAAATTGCGGGAAATAAATATAAACAAATAAAGACAATGATTTGAATAAAAACCCCGAACCACAAAACAAGTTAAACCCTCTGAGGATGATGACCATGTCATCGAAATGTACACAAGGGTAACGTATTAAACATAACTTATTATTTAGTTGTTTAGTTATTGTTTTTGTTCCTTGTTTTGTGGTTCGTGGTTTTTATTCAAATCAGTGTGATTTTGTCGCCAAAGTGTTCGTTTTAGTTGTTTAAATAAAGACAAGCTGATAATAATTCGACGACGCAGCTGAAGTGAGTTGGACGAATTTCCAAAATTAGGTTTATTTGCCTGTGTTCAAACAATTGATAACTTTGTCTTCCTAATGTGCATGAAGAATTATCTTTTCAATTAAATAACAAAATAGCAAATACATTTTTACTTTCTCCACCCTATACGTAGTATATGGAGAAAGTATTGTTTTCGTAAAAACGTTCGAATTTGAATTTTCAGTTGAATTATCTGTTTTGGTGCTCCCAGAACCCCAAAAAATTGTTTAGTGCAATTATCTGTGTTGGTGCTCCCTGAACCCAAAAATATTTTTAGTGGAATTTTTTGTTTTGGTGCTCCCTGAACCCAAAAAAGTGTTTTTAACGTGGTGTCTGTCTGTCAGTGTGTCAGTATGTATACACGACCAGAGGGGACACTATTGGTCCGATTTTCATGAAATTTGGTATTTAGGTACTAAACCCTAATATCTCCAGGCGTGTTTTTCATTTTTTGGAATTTTTAATTTTTAAGGGTAATTTACCCCTAAAAACCAATAAAAAACGACAAAAATGCAAATTTCTCAAAAACGGCTCTAACGATTTTGATCAAATTTTCAGTATTTATAGTGCTTAAGATGCCAAACAAAATGACACCACCCGCTTTTATCAAAACTTCGGCGTTTCATAATTATGGGGAAATGTTAAAAAATAAACAAGTTTATGTTGTCAATCTAGCATCACGGCAACGGCCGCACGGGATAGCACAACGGTAGAGAGGACGGCCAGTAATTCAAAGGTCGCGCGATCAAATCCCGCCTGGGACAATAACTTTTTTATACGATTGACGTAGGTAGAATATTATTTTTTTGTTTTGTTCTAAAAAGTAGTAAATAAAATGATTAAAACAATATTATTTTGACTACAGTAAGTTGGGAGAAAGTTTGTGTCAGTTAACTGATACCGTTTATTCCCAATTGAAATTAAAAAGATTATTGTTTGAAACCGTGATTGAAAGAAAAAGGCCAGGATTTTCGTAGACGTTCTAATTTCACCCATGTATTGTTATAATTCATCATGAACGTTTCACCATTCAAATGGGATTTAACAAACATATTTACCTTTTCTGTCACTATTCAGCGCCATTTTTACTTTCTCCTCCCTATACGTAGTATATGGAGAAATCATTGTTGTCGTCCAAATTTTGGAATTTTAATTTTTAGTGGAATTATCTGTTTTGGTGCTCCTTGAACCCAAAAAAGTGTTTTTTTTGTGATGTCTGCCCGTGCGTCTGTTAGGGTGTGTACAGAGCTGGACACTATAGCAACAGTCCGATTTTGATGAAATTTGGTATGTATAGGTTTAGTTCTGGAATATCTCCAGGCGTTTTTCCATTTCTTATAATTTTTTATTTTTAAGGGGTTTTACTCCACAAAAATGGCAAAAAAACGAGAAAATTAAAATTTCTCAAAAACGGCTCTAACGATTTTGATAAAATTTGGCTTACTTGTAGCCGTTAGTGTACCCTACCATATGCAAAAGACTGCATTTTTCTAAACATTCTCGTTTAGGTAATAATAATAACAATAATAACTGGGTTTTTGGGGGTTTTGGGCCAAAAAGGAAAATAACCACTTCCTATGCTACTCTTGGGAAGGTATAAAGTTTCAACTGGGAGAAAGTATGTGGCAGTTATCTGGTACCGTTTAGTCTATTTAAAATTGTGACGAAACATACCACGTGTTAGCCGGTTGGCATTGGGTAAAACTTAAGTAAAAATTGCATACGAATGGGTTAAGCCTTTTTTTAGTTAAATATTTAAAACAAACTAACCTTATTTTCAAATAATGTAATGTAGATTTTTGTTAGGTGAAATTTTTTTAGACCCACCGAGCACTTTTTGGATGAGGTAAAATATACGAACTCGCGGTACCTACGCACTTGAAGTGATTTCTTCAATGATTTTTCTTCTTCATTGGTTTACACACACACTAACATAAACCAGAAGTTGAATGTAACAGCTGATAGTAAAAGAAGAAGAAATCGACGAAATAAAATAGACAGTAGTAAATTCAAAGGCTGAAACTCAATAGCTGTATGGGCTTAGTCAAATCACGCTACCGATGAAATGGACATTGTGCTTCCTCATGTTGTTACTTGTGTTGAAATAGTTTACTTGACGATACCACTAAAATAATCAAATTTCTGATTAAACCGTTATTGCCAAAGGTTGATATTTATTACAGTTTTCACTTCTGCCGGCAGTCACGCTAAAACATATCCGAGTTTTCAATGTAAAGCAAAGTAGGCCTCGGTTACAAAATAATTAGGCACAGTGTACAGTTGTTCCAAGTACTCGCACTACTGCTGTACAATAGGTCGTTACCGGCTGCAACGGTGATCCAGTGTTGAGAAATAATCGACGAACAATAGGTCCTTACTTTGTATTTATTTTGGTTGTTTTATCTGATCCGCAAATATATAATTATAGCGAATTTCCGTAGTAAAAATGAGCTGTTGCAGTGGCCCTTATGGTAAGACTAAAGGTCGGGAGTAGCAAATGAGCCCCGATCATGGTCCCCAGAATACGTTTTGGGGTGTCATTAAAAATCAAATACAGGGTGATTCACGAAGTTATCCCCACACTTATACAGCTCATTCTACTAGTAAAAATAATGAAAAAAGTTCATATAAACATAGGTCCGAAAACGCTTCGTTTTCCAGATATCCGCCATTTTGTTTTTTGTACAAAATAATTCATATCTAGAGAACGGTTTGACTGATTGAGTTCAAACTTGGCATGAAGTTTAACCTGACAATAATATACCTCAAGAAAAATAAACGATTAAATCCAATCATGCTTTTCAAATTAGCGGCTGTTTGAAAATTTCAAACCTAAATTACTCCAAAATCGTACATTTTAACGAAAAATGTCAAGACACCATTTTTGTAGCCCTTTTGATTCCCTATCGGATGGTGAACTGTCAAAACAATCGGATGAAGGATAATAGCTAAGTTAAAAGGTAATGACAACTAAAATGTCCTTACAATATTGTAGTATTTACTGTGTTAGTATAGCATGCCGGGTTGAACAAACCAATTAGTACACATAACTTAACTGTTATCCTTCATCCGCTTGTTTTGACAGTTACACCATCCGATAGGGAATCAAAAGGGCTACAAAAAAGGTGTCTTGACATTTTTCGTTAAAATGTACGGTTTTGGAGTAATTTAGGTTTTAAATTTTCAAACAGCCGCCATTTTGAAACGCATGATTGGATTTAATCGTTTATTTTTCTTGAGGTATATCATTGTCAGGTTAAACTTCATACCAAGTTTGAACTCAATCAGTCAAACCGTTCTTCAGATATGACTTATTTTGTACTAAAAACAAAATGGCGGATATCTGGAAAACGAAGCGTTTTCGGACCTATGTTTATATGAACTTTTTTCATTATTTTTACGAGTAGAATGAGCTGTATAAGTGTGGGGATAACTTCGTGAATCACCCTGTTTATATGTAGCCTATACAGTATAAGTGTTCGCACTCTAGCGGCCGCATTTTAAATCCGATTTGGTTCAAATTTGGTGGACATGTTGGTTGTTTACGTCGCTCGGACGAGTTCGTTAGCCAAAAAAATCCAACAATCGGAAACACGTTTTTTGACCGGAAGTAAATATTTTTTGAGATTTTTTATACAAGAATGAATTTGTTTTTTGAGGTTATTCTACAAATATAAATGCAGAATGTTATTCTGCACATTTTGTTTTTTTACGCGACCTTATAGCTATCTTGATTCCCCCAAAATCGATCAAAACGTAAACTACCATAGAAGTACCCGGTTCAAAGCCATGTGGTGGATTTCACCGTGGGATTGGCGTGCGAAGCACGCAATGCATTGTGTATTGAAAATACTCCCAATATGGGGGTTGGCGTGCGAAGCACGCAATGCTTTGTGTGTCGAAGATACTCCCAATATTCGGAATTTCTTGCGAACCATTTTGCAACTATTCAGCACCGTCGTGAATAGACCTATTTCCCAAACTGTTGGTTGTAACCCTAAAACATATTCCTATAAACTTAATTTTTGAAATTTGTTCAACTCACGTTCAGCTGCGTGGTCGAATTTTTTGAAGTTGCTTTGGTTGTTGTATCTAATCCAGAAATAGACAGACAATGCATTATGTATGCTGTTCCTGGTTCCCGCCCCAACACACACAGATGTAACGTGCCGCGCTCTCACACAGAAACAATAGCGCACAGATTGAACTTTCTCTACGACAATGTACTTGAAACAATGTCAATTGTGGCGGCGCACCGAGGCCAAACATTCTGTAATGTTCAGGTGAAATGTGCTTATACAAGTCCGATATTTAATTTCTAGAATTACTACATTTTTGTTTGGAGATTGTTTTGAGGTTATCGACAGTAATAAACGTACCACGTTAATAAAAAAATTTGTTTTTTACTTTTTATAAAATAATATTTGGTCTCAAAAGAATAAGTTTCCTTTACTTTTCAGGGCTTCGTGCCTTTAAGGAAAACACTTTACAGAAGTATTGGTTTGTACACTTGTACAATAAAGAAGAAACGAATAAAGGCATCAAGATGAAATCATTTATATCCACGTTCAGAAAGTGCTAGGAACATTATGCAAATAAATTATTAGTTTAGCTCATAATAATATTAAAATATTTTGTTTCTAGAGTAATTCTGGGTATTGTTGACAACTACCAGGAAATACATTTTTAATTTTTTTGTCAATATCTCAGTTATCCTTTGAGCTACAGACAAAATAAAAAAGCCATTGTGTTTGTCATTAAAAAAGTAAACGTTTTTGTTTTGTGTAATATTTTCGTAAAGTTAGCGGTTTTTGAGATATTTGACATTAAAAATTATAAACGGCCGCCATTTTTAAAATATTTAAAATAATGCTCTAATTTTTCGAACAGTGATAAAAGGTTACGCAACAAAGAGGTATACAAAGTTTGAAATCAATATCTTTTCTACTTCCAAAAATATTAAGTATTTTGTAAAAAATACATACAGACAGACGAAAAAATAAGTACCATAGACCCATGTTTATATTGTGAAATATGTTTGTCTGAATCCCAGGAACATATTCACAAAAGGGGTCCAGAAAGTTTGGGGACACTCTGTATATACTGTGGTAAATAGAATTCTGAGAAAATCTCAAATAAAAATACGTCGAGCCCTATAAAACGATGTATTTGCACAAAAAAGTACAATATACGTTATACTTACCTTTTTTATGTTCAGGAATAAAACTTACACTTAAAATTTTGTTCAAAAGCTTTAATTTATTTACAATTTTTAGTGCTGAATCTCCTTCCAGTCAAAAGCGATAGGGTCTGGGTTGTATCGATTGAATTGCAAATAAAAAGTTTAATAATACTAAAAGGTAAAGGTTTTATATGAATAAGTACATCCAATGCCATTAACAGTAGTTTTTTTAAAACATTTTGACTGTTTAATCTGGTAGTAGATACCGGCGACAAACTGGCATAAAAGTGGTAAATCATTATGCCTTACAGATACCGGCGCGAATGCTGGTACTTGAGCGAACCGCTACTAACCAGACTAAAAACATCAGTGCCCGGTACATCACTGTTTAACACGTTCACTGCTAAGGACGCGCATATGAGCTTGACACTGAACACTATGAGAAGCGGCCGGCGCACAGTGCATTGCATGCCAACCTCCGTATTGGGAGAATTTTCAATACACAGTACATTGCGTGCTTCGCACGCCAACCTCCGTATTGAAAGTATTTTCAATACACAATGCATTGCGTGCTTCGCACGCCAACCTCCGTATTGGGAGTATTTTCAATACACAGAGCATTGCGTGCTTCGCATGCCAATTTTAAGCCTCTGTGCTTCCGCTATAAAATATTAGTGATTATTACGTAGAAAGGTGACATTATTTTGTTTACATCCACTAGTTCGTTTGAAGGATGAGTCGCATTAGAAAGCGGTGTGGGAAAATGTTTTTTTCCTCCACTTACACCCTTTCCCCACACCCCTGGCCCATTGTGCCAGGGCGAGGCCAAACGCCGATATCTGTACAATATAGTGTGTGATAACGGAAATGATTCGTTAAAACCTATAAAATAATCCGAGAGACGCTTTAAGAGATGCGTTTACAGCTTAACCTATAATAAAGCAGGAATGCGATCATCTGTTCCATCCGAGATAAACACCGTCGTAAAGAAGTAAATAACAGTCTTCCGAAGGACGGTAGGCGGGCCGCGAAGGAAAGAGGTTAATTGCAGACAGTTCCTCAGAGGCTAACCAGAAGTATAGAAGCGGCGGAAAGCAAAATGTGAAGCAAAAATTAAAACTGTAGAACTTCTTTGTTTATAGCTCTTTAAAGCAAAGTGTGGTGTGTGAAAACACGTCTAAAGCAGGCACAGTTCGTCCACTCATGGCGTTATTTCAACAGATTCGACAGCGGCCAAATCTTTCTCAAGGCGACACGTCCAGTATCTCTGCATATAAGCCTAAAGGTGTACATCTGATCTTCTTTTTCAAAGCATTAAAAAATATAATATATTTGAGTAAAATGTAAATAATTAGACCACGCAAGCTGAACTGCTGACGTGAGTTGAGCAAATTTCCAAAATTAAGTTTATGTTTTAGAGTTTCAACCAACAATTTGGGAAATAGGTCTATTCGCGACGGTGCTGAATAGCTGCAAAATGCCTCGCATGCCATTCTGCATATTGGGAGTATCTTCAATACATAATGGGTTGCGTGCATCGCACGCCAACCCCAGTATTGGGAGTGCTTTCAACACACAGTGCATTGCGTGCTTCGCACGCCAACCCCACGGTAAAATCCACCACATGGTTTTGAACCGGTACTTTCATGGTATTTAATGTTTCGATCGATTTTGGGGGAACCAAGCGAGTTATAAGGTCGCGTAAAAAACAAAATGTGCAGAATAACATCCTACATTTAGAAATAACTCTAAAAAAAATCATTCTTGTAGGAAACATCTAAAAAAAGAGTTACTTCCGGTCAAAAAATGTGCTTCCTTTTATTGGATTTTTTTGGCTAGCTAACTCGTCCGAGCGACGTAGACAAGCAACATGTGTACCAAATTTGGACCAAATCGGACTTAAAATGCGGCCGCTTGAGTGTGAACACATAATATATACATATGATTTTTAATAACACTCCAAAACGTGTTCTGGGGACCATGATCGATGCTCATTTGCTACTCCCGACCTTGGGTCTCACCATAAGGGCCACTGCAATAGCTCATTTTTCCTATATAAATTCGCTAAAAATGTGACAGTTGATATTGCAATGTTTTTTTACTGTAGACACAGTGGAACCTTTGCGAAAATCGACACCGTCCTGCCACAGACGTCGCCTTACATATACGAAACTACTAATTCTTTTTATTCGCTACAACGTCTACGTTTAGCCACCTAGCGGGCGATAGAACAAACTATTGGTTTTAGTGTAGGCTTAACTGCGCGCCCATTTGTTTTTGCGATTTTTAAGTCGTAGATGATTATGAAACAAAAATATCGTAAAAACATCACAGGTCTGTGACAGGCCGGCGTCAGTTTTCGCAAAGGCTCCTCTGTGTCTATAGAATTATAAATACAAATAATTTAAATGTATAATAATTCTATCACGCAGGTGAACCGTTGTTGTGAGTTGAGTGATATTCCAAAATTAAGTTTATACGTCTAGGGTTTCAACCACTACTTGGGAAGTTGGTCTACTCACGAATGCTCTGAAAAGGTCCCTGAATGTACGAAATATATTACTTGAATTGGTTTGCACTTAAACCTCCAGCCCGGGCGCTCTTGTGGCTTCGGACCTTGCTGCCACGGATTATCGAATGGTACTCTTCGAAGATCATCCTGGCCGTCTACCTCGGATCAGATGATTCCCCAAGGTCGAATCCTCCGCTTGGGTTTTAAACAGTTACTTTTATGGTATTTTACGTTTTGATCGATTTTGGGGGAACCGGACGGGAAAAGGCAATTAAAAAAAAAAAAAAAAAACTGCAGAATAATATCCTGTATTTTTTAGATAAAACACCAAAAAAGTTTCATTCTTGTGCAAAAATCTAAAAGAACGTTTACTACAGGTCAAAGAACGTCCAACCGGTGTCGGACTGGGCGTGTACGTTGATGGCGCAAAGTATTTCAGATAAATAGTTCTGCTGGCCAAGTAGATGTTAATTTAATCCGTTCGTAGACTTCAAGAATAACGGACGGCCTACTTAACATCTCTGCGCCTAATTGTGAACCTACCGTTAGCATAAGTGTGATCACACACTGACTGTAGGACATGCGCAGTAGGGAATTCGTTGGGTTCGAAATTTCCGTTCTGATTTTTTTTGATTGATTCAAGAAACTACGAGAAATATGCAGGGCAAGTGGAACATTTTGTTAGGTTACTCATACTGTCTGTAACATCACCGACCTGTCCAAAGGGAGTGGCGTAGTTGGCCTACACCTCAAGTTGTAATCTGATCATATACGATCGCTGTTTGCAGGAGTCAAACTAGCAGATAGGATAAAATATACATAGTCCAGGATCTGAAGGGGCTTGATCATGCATGCTAAGTCTGACGCAATTTTATTTCCGATTCTAGTTATAGGCACTGTATGTAATATATTGCGATCTTGAAAATCGATGTCGTCGACCCCCAGCGTGGTCGACGAGGGGAGAATATTGCGGGGGGCGGCGTGTACTAAAACGCTTATAGCTTGATAACCGTTTAAGATAGAACATTGGAAAAGGATCAATATACTCCACAAAATGTATGCTTTAAAAAAGTTTATTACGTTTAAATTCGTGGTTTGTAAGTAGAGAGCATTTGTGTTGGTAAATTAACAAAATTTGAATTAATAATAAGCCAAATAAATGGTGTTTTATATATTAAGACAGTCACTAAATAAGCCAAATATAGACATTTAAGTTATTAAAAGTGCTTGTAACTATAATCAGAAATAAAATTGCTCCAGGCCTCGCATACATGATCAACCTACTTCAGATCCAGTCCCAATAAGGGCTATTATATTTCAAAAATGCTGAAGTGATATATTTCTTCACCTGCTTTATAAAATACTGTAATTAATTATACTTAAGTTATCTCTAATCTTTCTTTACGTCTACGATTGTTCATACAATTTAAAGAATCTGATTTTCGTTATAGCTTCTTCCTTTTGCTATCTTACAGTTAAATTGTATGTGGTACTAGGGGAAACCCCTGCGTGATCCGTACGCCAACCCCGTTGTAACCTTATTCTATACACATAATCATGTTATGTTTTCTTTACAATAAAGGTGTAGCATTAATAATAACCCTAAAGCTATGATGGTAAATAATGTTAAATTTTAAACTCAAATTATTTCGTATATTTTATAACAGCAGTTATAATAAAGATTAAAAGAACCAGCAAGGCTCAGGTCTACACTTTAATAAAAACCTAACCTAAAAGTTAGAAATACAAATAATTATTCAAAGTTTGAAATCAGCTGTTAATGGAAATATTGGATAAAACAGATCTGTTATTCTATTCAGTTGGTTGTTAAGGTAATAAATATAAATACATGGTTGGTTTATCAGTCTAGGTCTAACCTAAAATTTTTTTCCGACTGAATTTACAAATATTGAAATAAAAAATGTATTTATCCAAATGAATTATAGCCTATGTTACTCAGGGATAGTGTAGCTTTTTATTAATAAAACTATGTTTTCAATCGGTTCTATAGTTCCAGAGAGAGATTACCCCTTAGATACAAACAAACAAACAAATTTTACCTCTTTATAATATTAGTATAGATGACAAAAATGGAAAGTATTTAAAAAAAAATTGTTTATTTCCTTTGTCAAACATATTGATAAAATATATATACAGGGTGATATTTAAGTACAGTAACGGCATTATACTGCATATCTGAGAGGTATTTTGAGGCAGAAAGAAATGCGGTTGTTCGGAGTTTTAATGCGGTACGGTGGGTTTTTAACTTTCGTCCACCATATTGAGTATGAAGGTAGACGCATGATTCAAGATTTCTATGTACAGTTTTTACAAGAAAAACAATGGTATAATTTGTTTTCAAGTTATAATAATTCAAGGTCGTGATGGCGGAGAAATTGTGTTGACAATAAAACGCGCTTTATGAACAATTTTATTGGATTTTACAATCATGATATATCCGATAAAGAACTTTAAACAGTGGTATAGTATTGATGTTTGTAAATTACATAAACATCAATTGCGATATGTCTACCTAAAGATTAAATAAATATGGTGGATCCAAGATGGAGGACAAAAATTTTAAATTCACCAAAACGCACATTGTTTAAGGTAAGTAGAACCACATCTTTCTGAAGTATAAAACCATTTCCATTCTAAAACATCACCTTGTATAGGTACAGAGTAAATATAAAACTATACTTTTTGATTAGTTAGTAGCTCTAAAAGTATCAATTATTTTCTATGGTTTTTAGCGAATGAATTTGTTTTTGAGTTTTTCTAAAAATATAAATGTAGAATAATATTCTGCACATTTTGTTTTTTACGCGACCTTATAGCTCTCTTGGTTCCCCCAAAATCGATCAAAACGTAAAATACCATAAAAGTACCCGGTTTAAAGCCATGTTGGATTTTACCGTGGGGTTGGCGTGCGAAGCTCTCAATCCATTGTGTATTGAAAATATTCCTAATACGGGGGTTGGCGTACGAAGCACTCAATGCATTGTGTATTGAAGTACTCCCAATATGCGGTATGGCGTGTGACCCATTTTGCAGCTATTCAGCACCGTCGTGAATAGACCTATTTCCCAAACTGTTGGTTGAAACCCTAAAACATAGGCCTAAAAACTTAATTTTGGAAATTTGCTCAACTCACGTCAGCGGTTCAGCTGCGTGGTCGAATTATTATATAATTTTGAAAAGAAATCTCAGAAGTTTCTGTTATCGTTTCGTGAAATTGATTTCGATTTTGTATGTTGGTAATGCCAATTTGTGAATTGAGTGGATAACTTTCTGTTGATTACTTGTTGAAACAGTCATTACCGAGTACTGTTAATGAATTATGAAATTTACACGCGTAGAAAGTTGGCTCAAGTTAAACGCTGACTTCATACCGGGAAGTTTCCGCTTTAAATATGTCATCATCGATCGTCAAGCAGAACCTATGTACAAGCAGGACTCTAAGCGCTATTCCTTGTCCTTGTATTACATTAGACCTGACCAAACTGCAGATAGCATCAAGGAAATAGTTTTGCCCGAGTGTTACATGGATTGTGTTTTGGTAGAGCGATTGTAGGCCGTCGCGGGAGTAGGCTACTGAAGGAATGTCTGGGTAACGGTCGCCGTGCTGCCTTTATTACCGTTGGGACGACGCATTCCTTTCAAGCTATCACTGTTCATTTCTATCGAACAGTTAGCTGAAATATCCTATTTTATAATATGATGTACAGTATTACAGAATGTATTAGATTAACAAATATCGTAACTGTATCGAAACTATAAATATAATCTGTTACTGTATCGAAACTATAAATATAATCTGTT
>JAGFPH010006578.1:0-15596 GCA_018207615.1 Philaenus spumarius
GATAAAAACTATTTGTCTGAGTTGGGTCATAACTGTAGAATTGCGTTTGCTTGATGGCTGCTATTTGGTGATATTGATTATAATGTTGTCATTATTATTTGTATTTGTTATAGGCTCCATGATTGTCCAGGTGTGACTGTAGTTTTGAGAAATAAATATTTTGGTGCAAAACTATTATGAACTATATTGTCGGTTTACTGTTATTGATATAGGACGAAAACTATTTTTTTTTTGAATTAATTTTGTTGTTAAGTATTGTTTATTATGAAGTATCGACTGCAATTGTTTGAAAGTTTGGTTTTATTTGTAATATACAAAGATTTATTGAAGGTTGGTGGCTGTACTATTTATTTGATGAATTAGCTGTAATTCAGAGAGACATAGTTACCTGAAAACTATTAACTAGGAAGAAATTTGTCTGAAAACAATAAAGCACAAAAATATACTAATTATCTATTTGAAATCACCAGCTCGATCTGAAATTGGAAAGGTCTGGTAGGCCTGTAAGCAATGAATTAAATATGAATAGTAAGAATTGGCAAAAGTTAAGATTATGTAGCAGTCTAATACCTGTAAACAATAGATTATGAACATACCAAACAATTTACCTGCGTTTGTTTACTTATATCTTAGCTCCAGATGTCCGGGGATGCTTCAATACCTTGGTCAAGTAATATGCTGTTAATAACCTATTAATGGGTAGTAAGCCCAATACTAACTATTGAAGCTTATTTATTGGTTAAAGTGAACAATATTTAATTTGCATTTGCTTTTGGTCAATTGTTTAGGTGTAATCAAATTACTATATGGAATGGAATTATTATTGTTTTAAAATTATTGAATATTATTTGAAACTATATTTGTGATATTATCAATGTAGGGGCTATAGTAGTATAATAATATGATCATTGATTGAATTCGTTTTACAGAAATATATTATCTATAAGCAGAGAATCTGGTTAAGTATGATTTATTTATCTCACAACTGTTTAAGATTAATTTAATTATTCAATGTTTTCAGAAAGTACTGTAGTTTGATGTAATGTTGCCACAGCTCTGATTCAAATGTCAGTGTTACAATTCAGTTTAATTAGAAATAAGATTTAGATTTCTGAAAAGGTGAAATAATTAGGCTATATGTATGAAATATATTAGTGTAAGCGCAACGTGTCAATAACTAGCTGAAATGAACATGGTGTTATGTTTGCAGGTTATAGGCTAATGTACAGTGTAATACTGTATTATTGTTGACTAGCAGATGTAGGCCAAAAGGTGTATATATTTAAAGCAATTTACTTGAAATTACGTTTCCTGAAATATTATCAATCAGCGTTGACAAAATTGGACTAGGCCTAATAATTATTAAAACCTATTTTACCTTAAATACCCTGAAATATGCCAAATAACTAGACATTACCACAGACACTGTGAAATATATGCAATGTGTGGGTGGCCAATTTATGAAAGAGTACTATCTGGTGTGAGTTAGTTGTAAGACACAAAAAAGCTAGGCTATAAATTTAAATACTTAATGTTGTTAACTGTTAAGGCGGTGCAGGCTGGCCTAAATATATGGTGAATATAAAATTTACAATGAAATCATATGGATTGGTATATTTATAGGTTATTGGTTAGGTCCTGCTATGCAAACAAACACAAAGTTCGTTCCACCCAAGGCAGTACTAAATTGTTTAGGCCTATTGAACAATATTGAACTTTACTTGAGAGGTTAGGTTGATCGAAGTTATTTTAAGTAGGCTGTCAGTGAAGTAATCTGACTTTCAAATATGAATAAAGTAAGGCACTGCTAATTATAATATAGTAATAATAAGTTAAGTACTCACCAATGAAGCAGGAAATATATGCAAAAGAAACACTTATATACTGACCTTATGCCTCACACAAAACGGACATGGGTGTAAACACAAAAATATAGTGAACGTATGATTTAATTAATATAAGGTCAAGCGTGTCTAATTAGTATTAAAATATTTGTTGATTAAATTTATCAATAAAAAGATTTGTTCGGTTCGCAGGTGACTGGGTTACAAAAAATGAACAACGTGGTTTTTTGCCGGCGGAAAACGGTGATGTAAAGTAAGCAAGGTCTGACACGAATAAAATTGGTTTACTACGCTAGGCTATCATTTAAAAAAAGCTCGTAACCCGCTCATCTACCATTTAATATAGCTGTGGATCGTAACCCGCTCTGGTACCATTTACTGTGGCAGTTAACCCTTTGATGTTATTAAGGTAATAACTGCCCAGCGTGTTTTGCGTGGACTTAGTAAAAATTATGGAAGTCGTGACTGGATTACTCGACCCAAAATGGCCGTTACCCACACTCGCAGAGCAATTGAATTAATATCAACGTAAACCAACCGATTGCCTTTACACCAAACCTGGTAATCCGATTCCGCCAGCTTTTAATGAGCCCCTAATTAATTATATATAACTCTAACTAATTAACTCTAAGTTTAAACTAATTACTCTAATCACTGAACACGAAACGCTTTATAATCGAAAGAACTTATCACTGTTAAATATTTAATTACGAGTGCGCGATTGATTAAATATGTCGTTAGGCGATAACCGATTAAAATATATAATTAAAGTTTGCTTATGGCATAATTTACGAGGGTTTGAGTCAGTGTGGAAAGTTGCCGGCCGCAGACGATATGACCTGCCTCTCTGCGTAGTTTCTTGCTCGGCGTATCCCACTCGACTGGAGTACTCGTTCAAAGTCACGGCCAAGGTCGGGTTCCGCGCATGCGCGCAACCAGTTACCAATTACTGGTAACTCGTTGCAACATTATAGGTGCCTACTTCCTCTCCTGTCTCTATCTCCTCCAAAACATAAGCATTTTCCATCTTTCTTGCTCTCACTTTGTATGGACCTCTATACAATAGAAAGAACTTCTTTATTTCTTTCTTAAGTTGCGACGACAAATAGTGATTTTTCACTAACACTAAATCTCCAACCTCATATACTATGGGTTTCACATTTTTATCATGTAATCTCTTACGCTGATCAGCCTTCAACCTAAGTTGCTTCCTCACTAACGCTAACCTTTCGTCGTTATTCATTTCATTTTGATTTGGGCTTTCTACCAAATTCCTATATATCCTTGGACATTTTTTCTGATACATAATCTCATAGGGTGCAAAGTTCGTAGAGTCATGTATGGAATAGTTTATGCACCTCTCTATGAATGACACATATTCAGGCCATCTATTATGCTGTTCATTTACATATATACGAAACATTTTCCCTAACTCCCTCATGCATCTTTCGCTGGGATTGCTTTGTGGATGATATACGGATGTGTGTCTGATGTGAATACCTTCCCATCCTAAAGTATCATACCAAACACTTGACTGAAATTGACTGCCATGATCGCTTAGAATGACATTCGGTTTCCCTACTTCTACCATGTAACACTGTGTTATTTTTTCTGCCAAAACTTTCGAGATTGCCCTCTTTATGGGATATAATTTAACAAATTTAGAAAAAACATCCAACACGACAAAAATATATTTAACGCCTCCCCTCCCAACGGGCAACTCTCCAAACAAATCAACCGCAATTAAATCTAATGGTTTACTCGGTATTATGTTTTTCATTAGTCCCTCTTGCTTTTGATTACTAATTTTGCTTTTTTGACAAAGTACACATCCCCTTAATTTGTTTTTTATAATTTTTTTCCATTTTCGGAAAACTAAATGTTTCTCTCAAGATACGGTAACACTTGCTGCTGCCAATGTGACCATACCTTTCATGACAGTCATCTATTATACTATCCAACATAACTAATGGTAAACATATCTTATAACTATCTGAATCATTATACCTTCTAAACAATACATTCTTATAAATTATGAAATATTTCTTTAATTTACTATAATTTTGATCTCTGTCATTTAAAGTTTCTATTATCTGCTTATATTTAACATCGTTTTGTTGTTCAATTACTAATTTTTCAAACATTTTCTTAATTCTCTTATCATTAAATTTCCATTGTTTTTCTAATTTAGCATTATATACCTTTAGCACACCCTCTTCATTTTTTCTAACCATATCTTTATTACTTGTTCTTGACAAAACATCTGCAGCTATATTCTCTTTACCTGGGCAGTATTCTATATCTAAGTTGTATTCTTGAAGGTATAACATCCATCTAAGCAATCTCCCATGAGTCAACTTAAAATTTTTTAGAAACATTAGCGCCTTATGATCTGATCTCACTATTGTTTTATTTCCTAGGATGTAATTTCTGAATTTCTTACATCCAAACAGAATGCTCAACAGTTCTTTTTCTGTTATGGTATATCTCAGCTCGAAGTCTTGCAAGCTTCTGCTGGCAAATGCTATCACCATTTTATCACCATTCTGGTCTAATTGATACAATACAACTCCTAAGGCAATATCTGAGGCATCGGTGCTCATGTAAAAAGTCTCATTGAAGTTCGGGTGTTTCAGCATAACACATTTTAAAAACTCTTGTTTAATCTTGTTAAACACTTCCCTTTCTTTCTCTCTCCATATCCATTGTTTTTTAGCTTTTCCATTATTTCCTAACAAATGTCGAAATTGTGCCGTTAACTCTGCATAGTTTTGTCTAAATTTTCTATAGTAATTGCACAGACCCAAAAAACTTTGTAACTGTTTTAAGTTCCTTGGCTCTGGAAATGATTGAATGACTCTAACTTTTTCTTCATCTGCCCTCATACCCAAATTTGAAATGTGATAACCTAAAAAATTAATCTCCCTTTTACAAAAACTAGATTTACTAAGCTTTACTGTAACATTGAACTGTCTTAATCTCTCAAAAAGTCTTGCCAAATGTTCAATGTGTTCATGAAACGTTCTTGACGCTATGCAGATGTCATCGACATAAATGATAGCAAAAGATTGGACTTCTGGTCCCATGACATGGCTTAACCCTTTCTTGAACACTGAGGTACTTATATTCAAACCAAACGGTAACCTTTTAAATTGTAAATTTCGCCCATTAAAAGTAAACGCTACATATTTTCTGGATTCTGCATCCAATTCTATTTGCCAAAACCCACTTACCAAATCAATACTACTAATGTAATTTACCCCCTCAAATCTTTGTAACAAGTCATCAATGTTCTCAGGTGCTTCCCTGTCAGGTACTATTAATTTATTTACTTGTCTTGCGTCGAGACATAACCTAACTGAGCCGTCCTTTTTTATGACGCATACTAAGGGATTTGAATAAGGACTGCTTGAACTTTCTAAAATGTCATTTGCTATCATTTTCTCAATTTCGCAGTGCACCGCTTCTCTCTTCGAATGAGGCACTGCATATGACCTATTTATAAATGGTTCATTTGGTTTAATGTTTAATTTGGCCTTAAAATCCCTTATTTTTCCCGCTTTATCTGAAAAAATATCCCTATAATAATTCAAAACAGTGGCCAACTTACTTTGTTCTAATTCATTCCCCAAGTTACTACTATCAATTACTTCCCTTAAATTTTGTTCCCACTCTAATTCCCGATTGTTTTCTAATATTTCCAAATCGTCCTTACTATACATTGCCTCATTATAAAAAGAATAAACCGTGTCCTCCATTTGTGACTCTATATTGTTAAACATATTTGTCTCTTCAAAAACAACATTATTTTTATTTTTACACAATTTTAAACCACACACATACATTTCCTCTTTATTAATGAATTTTGTATCTATTTCAACGTTCTCATGTTTAAAATGTATCAATTTGTTTTCAAAATCTATTCTAGCTCTACAACTTTCCAAAAAATCACACCCCATTATAAAATCTAAATTTAGCCCATTAATTACTAAAAAATTCATTAATAAAGTTTTATTATTTATCTTAACCTCTAAGCATATTTGTTTTGAAATTCTCTTACTTCTAGTGCCAGTTACTCCAGTTATTAACAGATTTGACACTGGTAACTCCATAATTTTATTTTGGCTTAATTCTACCAATTCTTTGAAAATATTTTCACTTACTACAGTAACTTCTGAACCAGAGTCTACTATGCAAGAATATTTTTTATTAAAGACTTCTATCTCTATTTCTACTATGTCACCCTTAATAGGTTTAGATTTAATTTCAGTGAAATTATTTTCATTTATTAGCACATCATTTGATTCTAACTTTAAATTATTATTATTGTTACTATTATGTATGTGTGTCGTTAAAATTTTACTAACACTAGATTCCGTCGGCTTGTCTTGTTCCGACAAATGAATACCAGCCGATTGTATTATTGTCGATGTTCGTTTCCCTTATTTTGCCCAGGTGAGGTTTGTCTATTTTGACCGTTACCATTACCTGCCATATATCTATTAGAATCATTCGGTGGCCTATTATACTGTCCATTCTGTTCCCTATTGGCTACATTTCCACTATTGTTCGTATTAAACGATGGTCTATTTTGATTAAATGCCCTATTTTGTTCAAAAGGTGGCCTATTTTGATTAAACATTGACCTATTATTATCATATGTTTGCCTATGTTGCTGGAATGGCCTATTTTGGAAGAACGATGGCCTATTTTGATTAATTTCTTTACGAAATACGTTAGCCTCTGGATTACTGTTTCTATTTTCATTAATATGTTTTTGGCTCTCTTGCCAATCCATGATGATTTTTTCTAGCCTATTCAAACTATCAGGCATTGCTGCCAACAACACTAGTCTTAAATCATTAGGTAATTGTTTAACAATATGCCTCGTGAATGTTTCCATTGGCATTGGTGGGTCCAAAAATTGAGTTTGATGAAATAACCTGATTACATAGTTATGTATATCCCTAACCTGTCCCTGATAAACTTTACCTAACATTATTTTTACTCTCAGATTCTCCTGTTTGTCCTGAGACCAAAATCTATTCAAAAAGGCTACTTTAAACTCTGAAAAATCTTTCCACTCTATATTGTGAACATCAAACCAAATTTCTGCTTCCTCTTTAAAATATTTTCTAATCAACACTTTTTTAAACTCCCACTTATCTTGCCTACATTTGTTAAACATTTCTAAAGCATTCAAAAATGTTTTTGGATGCGGTTCCCTTTTCTCATGGTAAAAATCTGGTATTATGGTTTCATTTTTTATATCTCCAATCATAACTACAGAATTATTATCTAGCCTACTTTCCATATCACTCTTAAATTCTTCTAAGTTATTATTTACACTCTTAAATTTAGAATTAATTTTGTCAGTAAAGTCTATTTCCAAATCTTTTGTTTTTTGTTTCACCTGTTCTACTTCTATATCTACCAACGTAAATTTATCATCCATTTTTTGTTCCATTTTATTTAAATTACCCTCAACTTTGCTTTCAATCTCACAACATTTATTTTCCACTACCTCTACTTTATTAGTCACACTCTGGTTCACTTCTGTTAACTTATTTTCAAAAGATTTGGAAATGTCATTCACTTTACTATCTATTGACTCTATTTTAACATCTAGGCTTTTACAAATTTCATTGAATCTCAAGTCATTTTCTGTTTTGAAATCTTTCATCTCTATCTGGAGATCGTCTAGTTTAGAGTTTAATTTTACACTCAGATTCTCAATCTTGCTATTTAGATTTTCATTGTTTACTTTATTGTCTACTTTATTCTCTTCTAATTTAGCACTTAAATTGTCATTATTTACTTTCATTTCTGTTTTAATTTCAGTTAAAAAACGCATCATCATTTCTTTAAAACTATCCCCAGCAAAACTATCACTTGACCTAACCTCCTTCAAACTTTCACTAGGCTTATCTTTAATTGTCTTTTTCATTTCTGACTCCTCTACCCTACTTTGTACACTCTCATTTACGGACTGATCCAATTCTAAACCTGAATCGTTCAGGCCTAACTCCTCTACCCTGTTTGCCATATTTTAAAATCTATCTCAACAATTTGAAATTAAGTCGCTTGCCACAACGCCTCAAAAATCTCCAAAACCGCCACGACATCCATTCCGCCCTCGTTTAATAGCCCCCGAGTTGAGCGCCATTTTGTAACTTATGGTTACAAAAAATAAAATAAAATGTTAATTATACTGTGTTAAAAAAAAAATGGGGTTCGGTAAAAAGTTCAAAAATAAAAAAAATATGTTTTAAATCAAAATAAAGATGCTATATGTGGATTATCTAATAACCATTAATATCTCTTCAACCTCCTTTACCTATTTACCTTAAAAAACAAAAATCGTCGCTCATGTACCACTTAAAATTGCTTATGCACCTCCTAGGCCTATTGCCTCACTACAATAATAATCATCACCCACCTTAACTCTCCATAACCTCTTTCTTCCAACTTCAACGTAGAACAATATTAAATATTTCACCTTACTTCAACTCATCTTATTATTATAACCTTAAAACTCACCTTACTTAAATTCACCTTAAAAAATCACCTTCACTTGACTCCCATAATCTCAATAATAAAAAAAAATAATAATCATGATAATTTGCGATAATCCACATATAACCCCACTTATGCTCTGTTTGCATATAGTTATTCATAATTACTAATCACTGAAAGATACTTGTTAATTAATTCTATTTTCTTAGGGGCGGGAACCTGGCTAATTAAAGTAGTGACTAAATGGACACACGTGGCTATATAAAGAAATTCAAGGCATTGTGGCAGCAACTATTCGTTTACTCTGACATAATTAAAGAATGCTGATTTACAAAGAAATACATCAAGACTACAAAAAACAAACAACAAATCATTTATATATAAATATGCACAAGTTACAACTAGGCCCTAGTTCACCTATCGTATGACGCAATAGCTAAGAAAATTGAAGCTAAGTTATTTCTCAAAAAATTGTAAAATTCTAAAATGCAGACTTCTAAAATTAAAACTAATGGCCATATTTACTCACGATACCAGTTGTTTTTGTAAATGAACTTAGTTTTGCACTGACTCTATTTGATGTAGCTAGCTTATTTCCATAGCGTTAGTCCGGTCACATGGCGGCTTTTTATAATTTCACTTTCCAAGAAAAGTACACAACAGATTTTAATTTCTAAGTTTTCACCAACTTTCAAGCACTTCTACTTCAGTTTAATGCAACATTTGTTGCGGTTTTAAAGAAAATATAACATTTACGACGACTTTTCACCACCACCGTCCAGTTACTTGAACAGTTCGTTACGCCATTTTGATAGAAGACCCTGCAACAAAAACGTTCCGATTCGTCCCAAGGAAGAACCAATACGTCTCACAACGTTCCAATTCTTGTGACATCTGTGTTCTTTCACATACATAGATTGATCCCCTCTCTCTCTTCCAATTGCTTCCATGATCACTGTACATACTATCATATTAAGTTTTTTAATTCATATTACATTGTGCCATGTACTGTTGTTATATTCCTTTTATTTTTATTATTATTTATTTATTTATCGAACTGTTTATAGTCTTAAATACCGCTTCATATTATTTGCTTATAACGCACCACTCGTTGAAATAAAGTTTCTGAACAACTCCACCCTTTACACACGCTCATATTTTAATATATATTCTTTAAGTCTGCTTTTGTATTTCCTATTTTTACAGTCTGCTTTTACGTTTTATTATTTGTTTATTAAAGAAAAAATGATTCTACTGTAATTATTTTGCGTCATTAAGAAATGTAATTATATGAAAAAATTAAATGATTAGTATTATCTATGTATTGCGTCATTTATTCATTTAGACCAAATCTCTGTTCCTTTAGTCACTATAGGAAACAGCTGACTCATTTCTTACTTTATTATTTTCTCTGTTACATGGACGTAAGTGTTACAAACAAGAACACACTACCCATTAGAAAATAACATTTTACAGAATCTCTGGATAAAACCAATGACTTGGTTGTGAAATTGTTAAGTTATCACATTGTTAAGTTGTTATGAGAGAGGTGTGTTGGTAGGAATAAGGGGTTTAAACTATGGTGCTTTGCATATAACCTGCTTGAACAGCTGCAGAAGAAAGATAAGAAAAAGCACATTTTTTATTAGAACAGCATGGAGAGAAAGAAATATAAAAGGGTCGAAACTGCAAAATACAGCGAAGATGTGTAATAAATCTAATAAAAACATCACAATGGTACAATGGAATGCCAGATTATTGAAGATTTTCCAGACAACATCAAAGGAGTGAATGATTACACTAGCTATTGGTTCTTTATTAGTTGAAGTTTATAAGAATTTATTATACAATCCATTACTGGGAGTGGATCCACTACTTAATGCAGACCAAAGCTCAGGGTAAATATCTTGAGAAGAGGAAAATATTCAAGTTGGTAACAGTCTGTTTCCAACCACATTATTAGGCTATTCTTATGAATGAAACTGCCATTCTCATAGCTCCAAAAAGTTTCCTAATTTGAAGTTCTGTATTACTATTGTAACTATTAAAGCATGTAAGCAAATACATAAACTACCAAGTATGAAATTAAATACTTAACCCTAGAACTGGCATGGTTAAAGCTAAAATTGGCCAGCCCGTTTTTAGCGTTTTGCAAGCATATTTTTAAAAATTCGCCAAAAATAGTAAATGAACCCCAATCCAAAAGTGTTTAATAGCTTTTTTGTAGAAAAAACTTCAAAGAATTCAAATATGCCACTAAAAATTTGTTTATTTTGAAATTGTAAAAGTTGTTATTAGCTCAAGAAACAAAAATTGTTCAGTAACGAAAGGAAAAAGTTCAACTTTAGGCCTACATAACAAGTAGTAAACATTTTTTTGTATTTTTTTCGTAAGCGTAAAAAAGTTTCGTAATGTAGTTCTAAATAGAACTGTATAAAAACATTTATCAATTTCAAATTTTTTATTTTGAAAAAAACAGTTTTTATGTTCCAAGTAAACGACTGGTAACAAACCTAGGCCTAGATTGTAACGTCATTACTAATATAATATGCTTTGCCCAAAAATGAAATATTATTATAACAAAGTGTAGAGGATAAATCAAAGAAAAGAACGGTATACTTGTCTTTCCTTAGCTCACAAAAGTGTTTGAGTTATATTTATTCGAATAACAAAATGACATCAATCTAATGACATTTTGCCGTCGATAAAGGTCAGACAAGAAGGGTGCGTTGAATAACGTGGGAACAAGACGTAGCGGACGGTCACACCAGACCGCTCTAATTATGTACTTTTCACTGCTGTCTAGACAAATAAAAAACTGGTTATTTCTAGTTTACTTCCCACCGTTAGAAAGATCAAACTGTTCTCTACAAAATGGTGTAAAGAAATCTGTCAAAACATAAGGCAGTGCCTTGCCAATATCGATTGATAAATAGGCTGTTTCATTGGTTGAGAAACGTCCAATCGCAAGGGTTTACAGTAATTCTTGAAAAAAATAGTAATTTTACAGTGACATCTGATTGGAAGACACCAACAGAAAGATACAGTCTTGACGAATCCAATGGTATCTTTATAATTGCCAAAGAAATATTAGTGTAGACGGTCTTAAACGTTGAAGAAGTGGGAAATAACAGTACAATTGTATGCAAATTCGCACACAGAAATAGCTGTAGACCGATGTGCATATTTTAAAACGATGTTTACGTATGTAAATATACGTTTTACGAAAAAGTTGTAAATACAAAAATTAAAGTTTAATTCATTTCCTTTCTAATGGTGCCAGTTTTATTGCGATTGGATGATTCTAAGGGGGTTAAATTATCGATTATGCAAATATATGCAAATTTTCGCAAATGTTCGAAATTGTTGCGTTCTGCGCCTGAGAGAGGGTTATGCATAACCTTCTGCTACTTCCAGGGTTAAAGTTTAATTGCAGTATGAAGGATATAAAGAAAGTAAATCGTGTTTTTTTAAACTGCAGTTGAAACATAACGGTCGTGATGACAACTGAGTATTGATTCCGTAATATGAGGACATCATTTCGAGACATTCAAATTGTTTTTACTCAAGATCATAACACAAGTTTGTAAAATAAAGATGACTACCACATGTGAAATGAAATTTGTTTCTTAATGCAAGGAAAAGTTGAAATTCATTGTTAACTCTGTAAAATGTATGGGGAGAATGAAATTAGTAATGTAATGAACCGCATGTAGGAGCAACCTTTTAATGAAGAGCTTGAAAATTAGCATGGATATGAACGGAGCAGATTGTCTTAGGTCAAAGAATTGTTACTTGCAGTTGCTGAAAAGAACTGAGAGCGAATTCATACCACCTATTATCCAGAAGTTTCCTGTTCACTTCTTAAAATTATTTCTGAGAAATGAAAGTTTTGAAAATTGTAAACAAGTAGATAGTGTCAAAGATAACTTACAGATCAATACAAAATCAAACTGCAGGCTAGTACATTGCATTTTGTTTACCTTTAACTAAACATCAACAAAAGGAAAAAATCTTTTTCCCACATGGTGTTTTGGGAGACAGACGAGAAGTTCTAAAATTCTCCGAATGTCTTGATGACTAGCGGTTCCACGAAAACGTAAAACAAACCTTGCATTACAGGCGTCTTCTTTATTTTAACATTTTGATGATGTGATACAGAACTTCTCCTTCCTGAAACCTAAGATAGAAGCCAGAACTCTTTGCTAAAAAAGGGATTGCCCCAAACTGGATTTAGCTATGGCAGTACTTAATTTATAGGCTACCTACGTATATTTTTTGTAAATCCAAACACAAAGTGAATAGTTTAAACTGAATCTTATAGATTCCAAGGTACAAAGTTAAAGAAAATAATATGGTACAAGTTAAAAGTGATGTATTTTACAAATAAATAAACCAACAGAAATTTTACATGGAACATACAAATTACAAAGCAAAATGGATTTTGTTAATTAAAATAAAATCTCCGTAGAAAATATCCAAAATGCAAACTTTGTTTAACAGTGTTCAGTCTTAAAATAATTGAAGGAATTAAAAATTATTGCCTGTGAATGACAATATCCAGATTGGATTCATTTTCATCTTCAGCTTCGTCATTTGTTTCTGCAAGTACCTCCTAGTAAAAAATAAGAAAATATGTAGTAATATTTTGAGATAAGTGTGATATACTAACAATATTAAAAATATATTTCTGCTACCTACTAAAAGAACAAATGTATTTGTTAATTGTATCATAATGGATTAACTGTTTGTTAACGCCAAGCTAACTTTCTTGTTAAATTCGGCTAAAATTTAACGATTTGAGTACAATGGTTTATTATTTGCGTTTTTCAATAATTAATTGACTTATGGTAGAACTGGCAACAGGAATTCCATTTGCATGCAAACATCCTGCCACTTTGTGAAAGTAATAAAAAAGTGAAAGAAGTATACTTGTATTTTGAGAACACTGATAAACCTAACATCTAAATCAAAGGACATATTTAGTTACATTTAAGATTTTAGGAAAAGAAGTACCCTGTTTCAGGATTTTTTAACGAGGTGGACTGCATTTAATATATTATCAAAACTGGATGGAACGGGATTGAGTTCCAGTTTTTATACTAATGATTTTGATAATTACAGATATCCTCTTTGAAGTCTCCGAGACAATTATGTATTGAGAATTTACTGCATTTATAAAACTAGTATCTAGTATTGGTTATTATTATTGGAGTGCTTAGTGCTTGAGATATATATTATTGTTCGAAGCAGACAACATTTTTGATAGTATGATTAAGAGTTAAAGTGCACAACAATCACACATCAATATCTTTCTTAACTCTCAAATTTCTGCAACCTAAATTTTGCTTACTGCATACATTTTTAAGTTTGCCCACAAATAGACAGCACTAAAGGAAGTAAAAATCACGTTTCTCAAGCTCAAATGATAGTAGTTTGCCCACAAATAGACAGCACAAAAGGAAGTAAAAATCATGTTTCTCAAGCTCAAATGATAGTAGTTTATAATATAAACTAACTGCATATACTTTATAGATCACAAACAAGAGAGTTACTTCATAGTTTTCATGAATAACTTCAATACATACTTGCAATACTTCCACCAAGTCTTGCGACTCTTTCAGCAAGTTTTTGTACTCTCTGTTCTCTGCTTCCAACAACTCTATCTTCTCGTGTAGAGCCTGATTCTCACGCAAAGTTTTATCCAAAGCTACTCTTCGTCTTTCAGCCAGTATCTCCCAATAATGCTCACTTGGCCCATCTATTTTAATACACTAATTATAATTAAACAGCCACTGCTCTTAACAATTAATCTTTTGTTTAAACCTGCCAATTCATTAAATTTATTTAACCTTGACAAAAACTAATAGTCATAATTAGAGGCGAAAAATTATCACTTGCCATTGATATTTTATGTTACGCTATCGATAGTATCTAATAGTATTTATTTTGTAATATTAAATATTGTATTTCTTAAAAAAAAGGGATGAATACATATTTTTTTGAAACGTGCGACATATGTTTTAGATGTCCTATTACCTACCAATTAGTATTAGGCTACCAAAGCTACAACTATCACTTAATTTGAATTGAATAATCATAATTTGATAGTGTTCATCTGTGTCGGGAAGATCAAAGATAACACTCACTCACATTGTTCACAGGTATGATGGCTTGTACCATAATGGATACATTTATTTGTTTCGATCACTGTTTTTCTTCTTCTTATTTCCTATTTAATGGAATAAAATAATAATATATTATAAGTGTATTAGAGTATTCTTTAAACTCATTTTGCCTTTTAAACCCCACAAAAGTATTATTCATTGAATTTTTTAAATCGAATTTTATCGATCTGGTTTTATAACGGACAATCGATAACTATCGATAGCTTTGACTAGTGAAAATTTTCCGCCCCTAGTCATAATATGAATCTGCTTTAAAAATAACACGTTCATCAATAATTTAGTAAACAAATTTATAGAAAATAATATTCTATAAAATACTCAAAATTGCATTACTTTATTTACACACTTTTAACATTAATAGTGCATTGGCAAATTTCTAAGATTAAGTACTTCTTTTTAAATTTAAATGACAATAATAAATGTAACAAAACAAGCACAATTAATATCTACAATTTAATAACAAAATATAGTATGCCTACATACTTTACTACGAAAGGAAGCCACATAAAAAATATGATACATATTCAAAACCACATTACAAACTTAGATCACTTAGAAATTCACCGTACGAGTAGTAGTACTCGTCTGCCAACAATAATCCTTTTATCAGATAATGAGCAGTGCTCAGATTTTTAAATACACATCACATATACGTATTATATAAGGTCAATGGATGGCACACTGCTTGGGTGTCACAGTGCTGCAGTTGTATGAATATTTTTACTTACCTTTGCTATATGCTGTTATTCCTATCTTTATTAGTTTAAGTAAATATAAAATCAATTAGTTCAAGAGAAACAACATTTAAAAAACTATCAAATAATTTGTTACAACCAATCTATTTTCCTTCACAGATGAATATACCGGGTGTCCCACGAAGAGGTCCCTATTTTTTAACTAATATATTAGATGCACCGAACACTCTACAAACATGAAACTCAACAGTCCTAACATACACTTATGTAAAAGAAATACACCTGAGTATCAGTTAATTCTGACACATTAGGACAAAATGGCGGGATATCAAAGAAATAGTACCTTTTCGTTA
>JAGFPH010006578.1:16539-46546 GCA_018207615.1 Philaenus spumarius
TGTTTTGTTGTTAAAAGAAGGACAAATTGGTGTCTCTACAAGTGTGTCTGTCAAAACATAGAAAAAGTAAACACTTTGTTTTATTGAAGTACTAGCATAGTGTTCAGAGTACATGTTGTTATTGTTTGGGTTTTTTTTTTCTTTTTTTTTTTTTCATCTGTGTAAGGTGAATTTTGAATGGATCTTATGAAATTGGTAACTTCTATATCATAAGATCTTATAAGAATAAATAACCTCATTTCCTCGTTGTCTGTTATATTTTAATTTTTTTTAAATTTTGATATGACTTTTTTAAATATGTCATTAAACGTAGATTTTTAACTGGTTTTTTCAAATGATTATTCATCTATAATACAATTTATAGCTACAAGTAGAGTAGAGCATCGATTATCCGGATTAATTGGGAATCCCCTTGTCCGTAAAATCGATAATCCGGATAATTGATATTTACATAAAATATGAGAAACGGTCTCTTGTGTGTGAGATTGAGTTACAGTACGCTCAAATTGTGGGTCTCTTTGAAGTGTGAAAAACTCAAAATATGTACAGTACATACGAAAAGTTAATTTCATAACTGTATAACCGATCATCCGGATGGCCGATATACGGATAACTGATGCTCTACTGTGCTCGTATTGTAGAAAATCGAACCTAAATGTTAATTTAGAAATTAATGGATTACATCATTTTTTAGATTATTAAATGTATTGAAAAATAGTGACCATGTGAAATTGCAATACTTACACGACGTCACAATTCAGTGAAAAGATATGATGGCACAAAGTTAGATGGCATTTGCTGAAATTAGAGCTTTGTCATATATTATGTGTTGCGACAACTGCATGTGATCTATGTTTGAACTCCTTTAGAATCATAGATGATAAATTGCAAGATGGCGAAGCCAAGGTCATGTCATTGAAGCTTCTTGATTTTTTTAATTCCTGGTAATGCAAAATGGAGTTGTCAACTTGGGGCTTCACCTCACTTTGACACGTTTATTTATTTCAATCATTATGTTGCAAAATGACATTGCCGATGTGGGGCTTCATCTCACTTCGACACTTTTATTTACTTGTTGATACGTTGCAACTGTAAACTTTTACTTCCGAAATAAAATAATACTAATGAAATAGTATTTCTTCAAACAAATCTGGCAAAAATAACCGCTCAGATTTTTCGCCTCAAAAAAAATTTCTTCAAACAAATAAACAAAATATGTACAGTAAAGTTCCGCTATTCCAAAAATCCGCATATTCCGACAGAGTTAAAAAAAAAATACCGACTTTTTTAACATAAAAACAGGAGAAATTAAAAAGACGTTTGTGAAAAAACGTACATTTATTGTTATACAAAGAAGTTAAATAGAGACATACATAGAGCCTAAGCTTGATGAAAACGTCTGAAACCAAATTGGAATGAAAGCTGGTTACTTACAGTACATGTTGGCTCAATTTATACAATTCTGTAGAAACATTTTTAATCACTGCTAAACACAAAAAATAACTAATTTAATAGTTATTAAATTAACTCACTTGAAGAAGTAAAGTCAGTGATTTTTTTTTACGAAGGATACAATGTTCCGCCATCGCCGCACGAACATAATATCATTTGGCATTGATGAAGCAAGATGTTCGATGTAGCGTAAGTGTAGGTTTACACCATCCTTTGTTCCTTCCGTTGCGTTGCGTTTTGGTTAACAGACATTGATAACAGATTAATTCCAATGGGCCTATTGGAATTGTTCGGTATTGTTTCCGTCACAGTTTTCCCTCCATTTTACAAGAAATAAGTTACTGCAACAAGCGTCGGGTGAAATGGGTACATCAGAAAGAAGGAATGATTAGATCCATTTTATTATGCTTATAGCCCAACTGGATTGTTATTAATTAATTACTATCAGTAATGTTAGTAATTAATGATTAGATACCACAGCTAGGCACTATTAGTGTTGTTGCCACCTGCTGGTTGCGTTCATCCGTTTTTCTCCTCCGTTTTCTTTATCTCGAAGGAATTTTACTTTTTTCAAGATGATGAATAGGCCTACACTAACGGACAGACTGCGGGATGACAAAGTGAACAGTTCAAACAACCTATCCTTTCCCTTCTGTTTTTAAACGAAAACAAAATTGTAACGCAACGGAAAGTAAAAACGGATGGTCAAGGCGAGGTCAAGAGCATTCGCCGCGTCTACGTGTGATATGAGTTCAATTTGAGCGTTCACCTCCTCCTTGCTTTCCTCCTAGCTGATCAATGTTGCATAGAACTGACACTAGCAGATGTCCCATCACTTAATTTACGCCTTAACAAGTCAACACGTTGATATTATTCATAAAATCCTCCTATTCCAAAATCCGGCTAAACCTAACAGTGTTCGGTCCCAATTAGTTTGGAATAGCGGGACTGTACCGTATTATTAAACTGTACTGCTATTGTTACTGGATTAATGTTTTTGAGGCTGCCGTAACGATTGACTAGCAAGGAAGCCTATTTATGAAAGGCAGATGACTTTAACTATATGCCACTAACTTCCAAAGCCATAGTGTAAGCTGGAAACCGTTGGTACAAGATTCGACAATGCCCCCATTCCATACCTCCTGTCTATATATATCTAAGCAATCCTAAGAAAATAGCAGAATGTAGCAATAGGAAATATAAAAAATACAAATTTAAAGATGATATACATTATTAAAACCAATTATCTCAAATATAATATAAGTACAGCTCTCATCTCATGGTTTATACACCATAAATAATATTAAGCACCGACTAAACCAATCTGAGGAACTAGTGTTGAAAATTAGCCTTAATAGACTAGACTGCAATAGAATTAAGATCGAAAATGAGCCAAGTTTTGTCCTGATATCGTAAGCAATTTTGTTTTAGTAAATTTATTAAACCTTAGAAAGAATTTCATTCCGAATATATGGCTTTCCTTCTATCAGCAAAATGATGTTAAAATAAGTGAAAATTCTTCCAAACTAAGTAATGGTTTCATATTTCCATCTTTTAAAAATTTTCTTGTTTATGTATTCATGAGCATAATAACCCAGTGGTTTAACGTGCTCAACCAGGTTGTTACCCCCTGACATAGTAGTAGGTTCTTCCCTAGTTACTGACATTAAGTTTACTTGCGCTATATACGGTTCTTCCGTCTTCATTAGTCTAGCTAGCATGAAGTATAAACATTAACTAAAAGTAATAAAATGTTTAGAAAACTGCTTATGTTATCTAATACAGTACAGTCTCTATAATCCGGCCGTTCAATACTCCGGCACGTCCAGTAATCCGGCGCTGTGTTTCCGCCGATTAGTCAGTAAATTTCTAGACATAATTTCTAGAAATTCTAAAATATGTCTAAACGTGAGTCGGCGTTTGCTACGGGAAGTTGAATACATTGTGATTGTTGCAAGTGAGTTAAGCGAAGGCCGTGTTGTGAGTAGTACGGCTGCAGCACACAAAGTTAACAAGGACCCGGCGCTCTGTGCCTACGCAACTGCAATAACTTGGGCGGAAGAAAACGGAGTTTCAGCTTCCGACATATTGGAAAACGTGAAGGTCCCGGGTTCAACTCTCGGTCTTGGTCTATGTTTTTTCACTTGTAATTTAATTAAATATCCCTTGCTGAGGAAGTGTGTAAGCGAAAAAAATAAAATAAAATATTTCCTTTAATGCAAAGAAGCAGAAAAGCATTACAAATCATTTTGCTGTTGTTTAAGTAAATGTAAAGTGTACAGAGTAGGCATTAAATTTTCATTTTGCGTATTTAGTGACTTTGTTCATCGATTAAACTACATACTGTACTGAACCTTTCTGTTTCATATCACAGTTTATTTTTCATAATAGCCTAATTAACGAAATTTCATTATACAGTACATAGTTAAAACGATTATTGTCATAGTTTTCATAAGCAATAAAAATTTAGTTTATTGTTAAATTTCTTAATTTTTTAATTTATTTCCACTAATCCGGCATTTTCGGTAATCCGGCCTTACTAATCCCCATATAGAGCCGGATTACCGAGGTCCTACTGTAATTAGCAATTGACATTAGCTGATTATAAATCAAAAGTTCTTCTTTTTTTTCATCAAAATAGTAATTTTTGATAAATTCTACTGCCTTATGAAAAATCTATATGATATTACTTAACGATCTAATCCATCTCGGAATCAGTAATGAAAACCTGGACAAGTGTGCTGAACAAAGAAACTTATCCCTGGCTTAAAATATTTACTAAAAATACTGTCATTCTTCATACGTAGTATATATACTAAGTACACCATACTCTATTTTAACAATATTTTCTATTAAAAAATATAACTAACTTTTTTGTTATTACTGGCAGTGATGGAGAGATCAGAGAAGTAGCCATCTTCTAAAGCAGGAAGTAAACTAAACGGAGCATCCAAAGCTGGAAGGGGATCGGTCAAACATGCACGCTTGCAGTGTAGTAAACACCAACCATCACACGTCATCAACATCTGATCAGTAGAATCAGGCTGATCCACCTGCGTACAAAAATGTTATTAGATGTATTCTTTTATAAACTGCAATGCATCATACAGACATGTAACCCACAACAGACGTCGTTCCTATTATTTTTACTATTTTTGCTTCTATTGTTTTGTTGCTACAGGTTCTTAGAGTTCTTAGAGGTAGATATTTCTTACTTCGACTTTACTAGTCAATCAATCAAACAGGTCAAGTGACATATCATTCCTTGACAATATAATTGAGCAACTACATAACAGATGAAAATTTTTAAGGGGATTCAGGTGATTTATGCAATTTACATGGTTTTTTTTTTGCAATATTTAGAAACGTTTGCAGTTAATAAAACTGAATGGCCTGCCCAATATAACTGAACGTGTTTATGAGTCTCTTTAAAAACGTGACTTTAACGGGCACTTATAGTATTATTATGGTTCAATTGATGCGATCGATGTGGTGTTAGTGTTTTGGACTGGATTTAGTATTAAGATGAGGCTTGGCATTAACTATAAAAACAATAGAGTGTAGTGTTTCTGCCATTGCATTCTCAAAACGTTGGTGCCCAATTTAAAAATGTATTCAAAAGCAATAAATTGCCGTATAACCAACTGTGTATATAAAATTTGAATCTGAAGAGAGTCTTGTCATGATAGCAATCTAGCTTTACGTTCTCAGAGGTTATAGGAAGATCGCACCACCAGTCACACAGCTACAGCTACTAATGCTTCAAAGAATATTTGAAAACTGCCTGATTCCCGATTAATAAACTTGCCATACCCATCCTACTCCCCCAACTTTTCCCCCTACTCTGACGTTTATGTGTGGGGAATTGTTAAAGAAAGGTATCTTCGGAAATAAACCATCGGCTACCATAGCGGAGGTTTGTGAAGAATTCACCTATTTGTTCGAAGATCTTCAACAATGCTACAAGAGTTGACTAACTCTTATATAGAGGTCATATAGAACATGTGTTTGTTAAAGTTTTAAGCTTCATTTTACTTTGTTTTATTAGACTAAAAATAAAACATTTAAAACTATTACAATTTCAGTACTGGAGCATACTGTATTAGTAAATATTTTATTTGTCATTTAAAATTTGTCGGACTATTAAAATTTAATTGAATCGCTTAAAAATAATATCACTGCCAAAGAGACCTGGCCTCAAGCATTCATAGCTAACTATTAAATAAATTTTATAATATAATAAAGCTAAATAAATCGGATACAAACCCTAAACTCTATGATGTGTCCCTGATATGCTCCAAAGCGTATGACAACTCCAGCCAGAGAAGTGTTGACAACATCGTAGGTTTCGCAGTTAAACAAGGGTAAGTCATCTAATCCAGCAGGCAATGTCCAAGTCACATCTCCAGTATCATCCAGTTTCATTATAGTGCTACAAACAGACAAAACGTTTTACTTTGATTCAATATGGTTTACCTATTATTTTTTGTGTTTTTGCGGGGTAATCTAGCGGAAAGAATGTTTATATTGCACTATTGTCTGACTCAAGCCCGTCACTAATCACTTTAAAAAAATATAATGTTTCAGAATTTGTGATAAGTTAAAGAACTTCCATCTGACCTGAGCTTAGTCCCCCCCAAGGTAAATCCTCGGTGCGCCACTGTCAATAGGAGTACTTACCAAGTACCATTTTCATAATTCTTAGATAAATTGGCTGAACATTTACGTGGGGAGGACACATTTTAAACAACTGTGACATTTAAATAAAAAATGTTTAAACTTCCTATTTAACATTACCAAACGTAAAAGGGTAAATCTTTACCATCTGATATAAAAAGACAGATGGGCTACTGCACAAAATTTGTTTCCTTCAATTGTTCTTTATTTTTGCATGTGGGTTTACTAAAAGCACTACTATGTAAAATTTCATTTCAAAAGACATGAAATGAAGAAGCTAGAGGCATCCAACATAAGTTGCGTAGATTTAGACATAATTATAGGTGATCAATTTACTAATGCTTTAAGCTGCTCAACCCAATCTTCATTAATCTAACTGGCATTAATGTTAAGACATTAAGCATAGAAAAAGCTTAAAAATATGAAAAGACAAAAATTTTCTTACCACAATAAAATCCTTAAAATCAGTTCAAACAGTTCTCAAATTTAAAGGGAAAACAGAGAATGTCTTTCATCATAAATTAGGGAAGACCCATGTTTGTCAACAAACAGAGACGAAGTTCGGTGTAGCTCTTACTCCGCAAATTTAGTGTCATTTAACTTATAAACATAATCTGTCAAATTGTAACTAAACTTTAGAAGGGTGGTCAACCGAGAGTGAACATAAATAGGGTAATAAGAAGTTTTATTTATTGAAGTTCAAAAAATATGACTTGATATTGAAAGATAAGACATCCACAGTCTTTTACAGGTGACTGCTTTATTAAGGGTCAGCTCTAGCTGTTGGCCATGTTGGCTGACACTCCATAAGACCAATGTTAAATTAAAATCCAAATTTTTCCTTTATTTTTGATCGGATAATTATGAACGATATGTCATTTTAAAGCTATGGCCAATATGCATGCAAATGGCTATTCCAAAACTAAGAAAAACGTTTTGTTTAATATTTATTACAATTTAAAACATTGATTTTTAATATTTTTTTATGTTGTCACTATTAATTAGGCCTATAGCGAAAAACTACCAAGCCATTCGCATGAAGAATTTCGTCCCTAAGAGTTTGGTATTTTTTTAAAAACACTATTTGAACAATTGCGGGTTTTAAATGGATTTAAGATGAGCAATGTCCGCGTAACCTACCGCCGCTACGCTGGAGTCACAGGTTGCTTTCTGTTTTACTAGAACCGACCCTTAAATTTTATAAATCAAGCTGGATTCTTAAAGGTTCCATTATTGAATGAAATTAAATAAAGTTTTAAGATAAGACAAAAATCAAATCAATGTCGCTTCAAGTGATAAAAATATTTAGTTAATTTATTTACAAATATTTTACATTTTGGACATTTAGTTTCATGTTAAAACCAACAATTAGGATTACCAGGGTAGCTATTATTTAAAGAATCAGACTATGTTATTATGTTAAACTTACAGACCCACAGCCATCTATAAAGGTTTTTTTATTACTCAAATTTAATTTCAACAAATATACTAAAATGTGCCTGTTATTATTCAGGAAAGTCTAAATTATCCACCAGTAAAATATTTGTTTTAATACAGTAGATTAATTTCTAAAATTACGCTGTTTATAACAAATACATAATGTTTCTTCTTTATAATAATAGTAGGCCTACTAGTAAACTCCCATGAAAAGTCATTAATTAGATCATATCAGAAATACATCATTTTTACAAAATACTATTTAAAAACAACACACTTTATCTAGGCCTACCTAACTATGCTGATAATGGAGATTTTTGACCCAGTAAATGTGTACAATTATAAGGATTATAGGTAAAAATGTAGTTTACCTTGTCAATCGATTTCTAAGGGAATTTGATATAACATGAAAGAACACATCTAACTGATTGTAGAAACAACAAAAATTTTCCCGGGAAATAATATTTGTTAGGAGTTATGAAAGAAATAAAAATTGAAATTGTGTAGGTTAAGTTTCGACTTTTCCGCGATATTTGACATAATTATAACAAAATAAATCACTTCACATACACCAAACATGTAAGAATTAAATAAACTAAACAATATTAACCCCAAAAGTAACCACAAAGCAAGAAAATGTGAAAATAATGTAACAAACGTAAATTACGAAAAAAAATGCATCGAACGATAGAAAGTGCAGTATAACTGCGTATTTAAAATGGAAATTCATCAACGTTGCCAAATCGAACAATAGGTTATTGTACTGAATAAGGTGTGTATAAATCAAGGTAACTAGATAGTAAAGGTTGCCTCATGTGAGAAATATAAAAAAAGTGGAGGTTTGAGTTTGTCTACATGACTATGAGGCAACCTTTACTATCTAGTAACCTTGTGTATAAATCTCTATTTCATGTTGCCGATAACAGTATAATTATAATATTTGTATAATTATAATATTTCGTCGTATTATCACTTTATATAATTAAAATAAAATAAAAAAACTAGAGGACTAGCCTAAACTGTTTAGTCACAGTATGTTGCCGATAACAGTATAATTATAATATTTGTATAATTATAATATTTCGTCGTATTATCACTTTATATAATTAAAAAAATTTTAAACTAGAGGACTAACCTAAACTGTTTAGTCACGTGCCGTATGTTGCCGATAACAGTATAATTATAATATTTCGTCGTTATTATCACATTGTTTATAATTAGAATGAGTTGCCTAAACTGTTCGTTTCTACACACAAAAGAACAAGAACAATCCGGCAACGCTGGGAGGACGGTGAGAAAAACATGTCGGCACTTTACAATGTAAATTTCCATAACGAACTTTTGATTTGAAAGTTTTTAATGTTGTACATGTTGAAGATGGTTAAATATTGGTTTCCCGGCATCAGTGAAGTGTATAAATACTATATTTATTAAGAAAAAAGTTCAGGTTTGTGTGTTTATAGTAGTTTTGATTGACAAGGTAAAGTAAATAAATACCGGATTATAAAACTGTAGGAATATTTGTTAAAATTTTGTATTTATGCATGTGATTACATATTTAAAGAAAGATACGAATATTATCTTTTAATTGCTTTTTATTTCATATTGATACCGTAGATCAAATGATTTAGAAGTTATTAATATTATAGTGAAGAAATTAAAAATCAAATATGTTTATATGTTATACGAAGAAGAACGAATGTTTCCGAAGGTAATTCGAATAATAAGATAATGAATGTTAAATGGTACCTTCTTTAAATTTGTATAAACGAATATTTTGATGATAAAAGGTTGTATTTATATACAATTTATAACCTCAAAGCAAATATTATAACGTATTATAACATACATTAGTTCTATAACTCATATTTTAAAAAATCAACTTCATAGGAAATTATAATGAATGAAGTTGTAAACATAACCCCAAAGTATAATCTTCACTGGGTTTCTTTAAGTATTACAGATGATGGGTGAAATCAGCTGTTATATTTATATGATACTCACTCACGAACGTATGTACTTATGGATGTACATTCGTTTTTATAGGAGTTGATAGGTTAAAGCACACCAAGAGAGTTTGAAGTTTAAATTAAATCCACAAATATAATCAAAAAGAACTGTAGTTTCAAAGTATGTACGGGTATCTAATTTCCCTAAATTAAACATATATGTTTACTAATGGTTTAAGCATTTTAATACTTGCATTACCTACCCCTCTATTCCTGTTGGCTCTGATCTCCCTGATGCACTGTTTGACTGAAGTATACAGCCAACAATCTGAAACAAAAGTAAAAAGTGTGAACTGAGAATAAATTATGTGTTTTTACTTTCCTGCAAAACTTGTGTAACATGTAGGCCTACAATGACTTGTTCTTGTAATATTTACAGACAGTTCTTCTGTTGTCTGGTTTTTGGATTGTAACTTAAGTGTTTTCTCTTTCTAGTACCTACTTGATAAATTACGTGTTTCACTAATAGCCAAAACAGTCGTCATACTACGGCAGTAAAATTGAACATTGTAAGACAGTAAATCACAACATTTATTTATTTAATCAATATTCGGAATGGTGGCATCAAAACTTTTTGAAAATTTAAGATTTTACCCTTATAGGCTAGGCCTAATTATAAATAACCTATAATGTGAAAAAACTATAAAAACTTAATCCGGTAACTGTTGTAAAAATTTACGGTATTAGAAAGCAGTAATAATATTTACGAAAAATAATCATAGACACTAGGCCTATTATCGGGTTGGTTTACTAGCGTCTTCCACAGAGTCTTCCACACAACTCACCTTGAGTAGCAACCAGGGATAGACAGTGGAAAGGACAGAACAATAAGTGCACAAAGTGGTACAGTATCAAAACAAAAGTACGCTCTTGAAATACGACGGCTTTCCATTCCAGGGTTAAGCCAACTAGGCCTATATAAAAAGAACTGTGGCAAGGCTAGTATATTAGGCTTAAAGCCTATGATTTAGATATAGATTGAATCATATATCTTAAACAAACTTACAAAACCAAAAGTCAATGCTTATGCCAGTAATACTATTAAACATAAAGCTAAAAGTCTTGAGGTAGTAGCCCTTTACCAGGCCAGGCACTAAAACTAGATACTTTTTACAGATATTTAAAACTCAAATACCATTATTTCACTGTACCCTACCCATCAAATACATAAACCTTTACAGACACCTTCTTATACAGCACTACTATTACTCAAAATATGTTTCCTACCTCCCATGTTCCCAAGAAAGAGTGAGCAGCCATAGTCACCGATTAGATTCAAATACACTGCAATAACTTTTCACAGCTCACGGTATGTATTTAATGATGATGTAATAATGTATACTACTAAATACATATTATTACAAATTTAATTTAGACACATTTATAAATTTTTATATTGTTAAGTTGATCTTAATCATTTTTGAAACACATATTAATAATATTCAAACACCTGAACACCTAATACTAACATCCTAATCCACAAAAGTCAAAACTGACATCTGACATCTGACATATTGTCATTTTATCACTGCCACACTGATTCTGATTTCATTTATTCACCCACAGCCTACATAGGTAGTATGTAAAAAAAAAATAGTTAAAAATTCTTGTGACGATAGATAGTACGGGGTGAGATTCTAATAATTATTGGATTCAGTATTTTCAAGTGACAACGTTATATTTTAATTAATTTACTAATTAGTACGTAAGTAGAAAATTAAGTTATAATAATGCGTTAAATAAGCATAATTACATTTTTGTTATGTTTTATTTCTCATTAGAAATGGTTTGTTTTTTCAAAAATTAGCAACATTGATCATTAAAAAATACTGCATTCAAAGAGGAAATAAAGTATAACTAAGTCAATTCCAAATAATATAATTAGTATAATCACAAAGTGAAAACTAAATACAGACATAAAACAACTATTACTCTTCTATAAATAATAGGTATGCAATTTTTGGAAAACTCTCAGGTCAGATTTTTAAAAATTTTTAATAAGTTCAACAAACTCGTTGTGTACAAAATCTTTTGTATTGTTTACCAAATATCAAGGAAACCTTGAGGCCCTTTACAAATACACAATTTCCAAAATTTTTACAAAACACGATTTTTTTAAAAAAAAACTCTTGTATACCAAATCTTAAGAAATTACTAAGAGCTGTAATGGGAAAATATTTACAAATACGCAATTTCAGGAAAACTAGTTAAATAATTATTTTCAATAAATTTTCACTTAGTTTAACAGACTCCCTGGGTAAAAAAAATATAACAAACCTCAAGGAAATCCTTAGAGCAGTTTTCGATCAAATATTTACAAATTAATATAAAATGTTTAGTCACTTAAAAATATAAGATACAGTGCAAAATACTTATAGCATATATATCATTTAGATTACAGAATCAATTATTTTATCGAAATAATTGTTCCTACTTATGCTTATATAAAGTTATGTTTAATGTTTAAATTTGAATACAAATCTAATTAAAAAGTATTAAATCAATTAGATGTTACAACAAAAATAGTGTATTGTAATATACACGAGGGAAAATAAAAACTAAATTATATTTCATAAATCGACCAACAAAAATGGATATACAATGTGAAACAAATTTAATATCATCTTCAATTAAACAAATATACATAGAACTATAAAATATTTATAATATATTACATATTATGTATCAATAAAATTACAGAAAATATATTATTAAAGAAAGTTGTAAGTTATATTACATCTTATTAGTTTAATTTTAAACGTTACATAAATCTTGAATTATATACTTTATTTAATGAATCAGATTTTGTTTACTATTTGTAGCAAAATTTGTTTAAATACAACCTACAATATCTAAAAATATCATACAAATACATCAACTAATACATTTTTACACTGTGTAAAAATGAGTGTTATTATTCTTAATTCCTTCTTACTCGCCAAGCTTAAAGTTTATTAATACAAATAATTCTACAAAATCTTTCAAATAATTTTTGATTATTATAAAATCGGTCATTATTTTAATTAAATCCCCTATTTATTTCGAACTGAAAAATAGTAACAATTATTAATAAAATATAGAATACAATAATGTTTAATCCCCATGTTATTAGTTATTATATTAAGGTCAAGTTGAATTAGATGAAGAAGTAGTGATATAAAGTTTTGATTAGTTTAAGCATTGATTATGTATCTTACGAATAGATCCCGCAAGGCATAGGGAAATCCGTACCGCGCGAGAGATAGGTGCTGAAATTAGTTATAGGTGCCCATGCTAAGAAGCGCTACCAGTCAATTCCTCTCCCTTCCCCCATCCCTCCAGTTACGTCACCAACTCACCCCTCTCTGCTCTCTCTCTCTTCCGCACTTGCACTGCCAGCACTCTTTGTCTCTGACTGCTAGTACGGCCAGACCTTGCTTGGCCATGTGTAATTTTATAATTAATTAAGATAATTGTTTACATATTTTTGCAGTCGTTTATCTTATCTTCTAAAGCGAGAGATAATTGTTTGTCTGCTAAATGGATCTGGAATCTCCGTCTAAGGATTTTTGATTTTTTGATTGAATATGGGGCTTTTGGCCACGAGAAATCGATTGGAAATGGTCACCAGTCTGGGAAAATTCGTTTTCTACGTCTTTTTATTAAATTAAAAAGTGAAATTTGTCCATTTTAAACAATACAAAGCACAGCTGATGCAAATGTTTTCAATGTCATTACAGTAATCATCTGTTTTCTTTTAAACTGTAACCTAATGTTGTATCTATTTATAGTTACCATGGCAACGAATACTTCTGCTAAATAAACATACCCTTTATTTAGTTGTTTAATGTTATAGGCCTAACCTAAATTAACTGTTTGTACATTTTTAAATGTTCAATAATTATTGAAATCATAGCCCTGCTTATAATCGAGCTTTAGCTCGGTCTCCTGGTACTTGTAATAAATATACAAGTTATATGTTCAGCCTTATAGTTATACAACTTAAACTTTTTAGGTTTAAAAATTGCTGAACAACACTGTTATGTTAGATTCCATAGTCAAAGGTATTAATTAAGTCTACATTATTTCCTGTAAGTGTGGGAGCGAGGGTTGCTGCACATATAGCCTTCCAAACTGAACAAAAATATTTTTCTGTTAGGAATGAAATCATGCAAAGCTAGAAAACTTGTATTGCACTTATTTGTATTCTAATATGATTCTAAGGAGCAACTGAAAGTAGCACATTTTTATGTATTTTAATAGGACTCACTTTAAAAACATGTCCTGATTATGTTTTAATGTTACTTTTGTATATTTATTTTATTAAAAATTCAGACAATACTGTTATAAACAGACGTTATAACAATAATATTTCGAACAAATTAAATTTAAAGAGAAGTATTCAAAGTATAATATAGGGTCTATAGGTAGTTTATTTCCGTTTATATAGTTTAAATTATACGAGTTTTTAAATTAGTTTAAATTATACATTCGTAATTTATGTGCATTCTTAACTTACCAAATCTAATTATTGCCTTAACTGGTATTTCACTTAATACTGACTTTAAACGCAGTTTTGACTTTTTTTATTTATGTTACAATTTTGTGGTTTAATAATTTTATTCAATGTACAAAGAATGAATGAATATTTTATTGCTCCTTATACTATTTATAATACGTTTGCAAAAACAAAAACATAATTAAACTAAAATCATTTATATCTATAAACTAAAACTAAACTAAAAAAACTAAGAAAAATAGCTATATTTACAAAACAATTATAGTATAAGAAAAACAATTTAAGCTACCTCGATGTTTTAAATACATGTTTGAGGTAGTGAGTAAAACAATAAAAAAAATAAAATAAAAACATAAATACATATATACACATATAGAAAAAAAGAAACAAAAATAAAGGAATTAGCTGACCGGCTTTCAGAAATATATATAAAACTACTTAGTACATTATTAAAAACAAAAAAATTTACTGCAGCTTCACAATTACTTTGAAAAAAAAACTCAAATTAAATTCATATTTTGAAAAAACATACGAAATATAAATATACAAAATGCAGAACATAGATAAGAAAAACAAATAATTCGACCACGCAGCTGGACCGCTGACGTAAGTTGAGCAAATTTCCAAAATTAAGTTTATATGCCTATGTTTTAGGGTTTCAACCAACAATTTGGGAAATAGGTCTACTCACGAAGGCGTTGATCAGCTGTCTGTGTGTACGCAATACATTAGTAGACTTTGTTTGCGCCTAGTGGCCTCGCGAGTTTTCACCACTTGGCTTTGAACCGGGTACTTGTATGGTATTTTACGTTTTGGTCGATTTTGGGGGAACCAAGTGAGCTATAAGGTCGCGTAAAAAAACAAAATGTGCAGAATAACATCCTACATTTATATTTTTAGAAAAAACTCTAAAAATTTCATTCTCGTAGTAAAAATCTCAAAAAATAGTTACTTCTGGTCAAAAAACGTACTTCCGGTTGTTGGATTTTTTTTGGCTAACGAACTCGTCATAGCCACATAGACAACTAACACGTATACCAAATTTGGACCAAATCGGACTTAAAATGCGACCGCTAGAGTGCGAACACATATATACATATATATATATATATATATATGAATTTTAATGACACCCCAAAACGTGTTCTGGGGACCATGATCGGTGCTCATTTGCTACTCCCGACCTTGGGTCTCACCATAAGAGCCACTGCAATAGCTCATTTTTCCTATGGAAATTCGCTAAAAATACGTAATAAGCTATATTATATACAAGTTTTACATCGATACATCTACTTACATATACACACATACACACACACCCCCCTATAATAATAATATAATAATGAAAAATATATTATTCTAAATAATTCTGTATTGATAATCGGTCTCAGCAAATAGAAAATTCTTAAATATTTAATTAATTTGTTTTTTCAAATATTCTACATGAATACCTATTCCATCTTAATTTAGAATCTACCCACAGGCCTAACTATTTGATATCATCGACTTGTTCAATTGGCTGGCAAACAGAATCTCTGGTATTGCAGTTAATTTTGTGGTATTTTATTTTTGTTTTTAATTAGCTTACCAAATTGAATAATAGCCTTTTTATTAATAATTGGAATTTTTTTATTATTTAAAAATACAATTTTTACTTTCTTCTTTTCCTTACAAATTTTGATAATTAATAATTTTAATTTATGTACCAAGAATAAAGATATCAAGTAAAAACAAGATGAAAAGATTGGACACTTTTTCGAGACTTCGGCTAGTCCAGACAGAACACACAAATTGGAAGAAAATTCAAGTTAAAATTTATTTCTTATATTGGAAATTCATTCCAAGATGGTGGACAAAAATTTCAAACTCACCAAAAAGTGGTTCTTTAATGTTTGTGAATAACTGCTTTTATTTCTACCTAATAAGACTCGTACATTTTGAGATATTAAGCTGTTCCCAGACATGTGTACCACCCTGTATTTTTAGCATATATTTATAGCTATATACAGCTAAATTCAGGCATTATACCTTCAGCCTCGTAATTTTCAATTTGTGATGAACATGTTCAGTCCTTACTTGCATTTGCATAGGCGAAACGAGAGTTGGCTCATGGGGGGGTTACCCATTTGTGTTCACTCATCGTATTCCAACCCGTGCTTCATGTCATTTCATCAAACATCAACACTTGTTTGGAGTATTTTAATGACTGTCCTTGGTAAAATTGTTTGCTATAAACATTCAGTTAATTTAAAAAATATATAAAAACACACAAAAATACGACCATGTAGCCTATTTTTTTTATATACGACCACGTAACTCACGTTTTCGAGTTATTAAAAACCCAGGACAATCCTCCAAATTGTTTTGTATTACTTTATTGAATACAAAGCGATGGAGAGAAAACTGTTTTGAAAATCGTTTCAGTTGTAATATTAAGACAGTAATTTGAGAAACATAATAGAGCAATAGAGGACACGGTAAATCAAATTTACCGCACTGAAAAAATATTACATTATTTCACGGTTCTTCTTAAGGGAAAAATATGAATTGAGTGCTGGACTGGATTGAGTATTATATTTACATAAAATGAAAATCTAAATATTTAAAACAGCTAGGTATTGAAATATTGTGAACGCTCCTTGAATAACACAATGAAAGTTTAAAGGGCCCTAAGACGGAACCTTACATTTGATATTTTTCATATCCTACAGAAAGGATTTGCATTAACAGATATTTTGGGTTTTGATTTTAAGTAATTTTTATTGTGGGTAGAAACATGAAAGTAGGCAAGATTTTTGCCGTTTTTATAGCTAATACGGACTTTAAAAATTCATATTCCCGAAATGAGTGAACTTAACGATTCCATATTTTGATACATTATAGATAGACATGATTTTAGTTTATTTGTAAAATTTTAGGTGTTTAAACTTAATTTTATAAAAGCTGCCATTCGTTTTGTGAAGTGATGTTTTCTCATCACTCAAAAGAACGAAAAGTTTGATTTTTAGCTTGTTATGAAGCTCATGATTTTTATAGAATGAATTTGAAAGTACTTGAACGACATATACATCGAAACGGTTTATTCAGCGAGATTAACAAGTGATAAATCAGTGCGCGCACTAGGCTGGCTTGTGGAGTGTTGAAAATTATGGTAGGAAACTAGGAATCAATCAACATGTTGTGGACAGTGATGCTCCCCCCACTTTACGTGAGACAGGCCAACGCACAGGTGCGCGCACACGCGCTGCAGCTAGCCCTCCAGGTAGCGCTACTTTCATAGCCCCGCTCTTGCAGTACCGAAAAAATCCGCTAGATCGCTGCACGAGCGCCGGGAAAAAAATCGCCTTCAATAAATAGTATTACTTTAGAGTTTAGAAGTCTATTAGATTCCATAGTCAAAGGTTTAAGGCCTTCATTTTTATAGTAGTATCACAACGTTTATTTCATCGTATCAGCTGATAATTTTAAGAAAAATCCCGCCAAACTAAGTTTCTGTTTGGTTTGGTTTCTGTTTCTCCACTCCACTTTGCAGTTGCACTTTGTCCGTTGTATTGTATGATTTGTACTCCTTCATTTGTTTCCATTTGAAGTTAGCCTTTTTTCACGTAAAAACGTGTAAGTTTGTCGAGTAAATTGGCTATTATTATATATTTTCCGTATTTTGCGTAGTAGATGATGTAGTTAGATTAATCTAACTGACATTTCATTCAGTTCTACTTTATATTTGAATTTTTAACCTGTCGTGTTATCATTTATTTTTGTAAAATAATTGCTAGAGCTATGAAAACTGATATTCAGAAAAAATCTCATGCATCTTCTGTGGTTAATGGTAAATCCAGCTCTGCAAATGTGAGTTATCAATGTATTTTTGTAAATGAAAAATTAATGCTTGTTTTTGTTTATTGGCCTATTAATATGCCAAAGATGTTCTCAGCTAAAGTTTACATTAGGACAACTTGCCATATTCCATAAAATCAATAGCCTAAGTTCTAACATACAGTCTTCTCCCTAGCACAGTTTGATTATCAACATTGCTGCCCTGATTTTTGTTTTATGCAATTGTTGTGCTGTAGATGTATTTTAGTAATTAGTGCATTTATGTTATTATTTGACAAGATCAATACACTGTAACATGTGTCTCTAGATTGATAAATAAATCAAATCATTCAATAGTACAATGTGCTTAGGTTGGCAGCACTATTTGCATAAATTTACACTGACATCCACAAAAACAGTATCATAGGTTGGAGTAACGTTACTATTCGACTCGCCTAATATTTTGCAGACAACGACGTTGTTTTACATTCTACTGTTAATTTTAAATACAGGTAAACATACTGTGACTAAATAGGTTACAAGGGTAGAACCTTTTAGGTATTTTTTTATTATTATTTTTGCATTTCTGTTGCTATAGGTTAGCCTAGAGTCGAATAGTAAAGTTGCGCTCATAGGTTAATATACACAAATTATTTTCAACATAAAATAAGAGAATTTACTTCCATCTGTTTCAATCCAAAACCGACGTAGGACCAATGTTTACATTAGGACACATGGTCCTATTGCATAAAAAAAAGCTATAGCCTAGCTTGAAGTTTCAACTTACAGTCTCTAGGTGTTCCGGGTTCAATTCCCATTGACCCCGAATAATTTTCTAAATGGTTTCTTAACAGACATCATTGGCTGTGGTTCGGATTCCACGTAAAACTGTAGGTCCCGTCTTCATTAGCCTTAAGTGCAAAACAGCAGGACGTTAAAAACAGTCTAGGCCTAGTGATAGTAGGCCTATACCAATATTCATCAGTAGTAGGCTACAATGTGCATAGTATTTTAAAACCTTGAAACTATTAGCCTAGCATGATTTTTTCTTTGTCTTAATTGTCTTACTAGCCTATTTATTTTTTGTTGTAAACTGAGGAGGTTTTAAATTGAATTTCAGGTGAATTTAAAATTGTAACAAACAATATATAGGCTAAAGGAATTTGAAATAAGTAAGGAATTAGACTTTATGAAAGATTACGTTCTAGAGTGTTTTTGTACAGATGTGATGGCCTATAGGTTGGCATCTCTATCATATGGTGAAGAAGCGTGTTTTAAATTTTACCCAACCTATTTTAACATAGTACATTATTTATTTGGTGTAAGTTTGCTAATCGACCCTAGTCTAATATTTTTACAGACAACGACGTTTTACATTCTACTGTTAAGGCTCGGCTCTCTACATCCAAAACGGCGACGATGGGTACCAATTTCAATGTTAAATATAACTAAAACATACCTTCACTATTAAGCATATTTTTGTGTTTGTTTTTGTCAAAAAACGAAAGCTGTATTTTTTTCTTAAAGCAAAATAGATTGTGGGTGTTGATTGCTAGGGTTTTTTGCAATATCTCTTTTTGCAACTGAGTAAAAAATTATTAAAGTTTACTATTTATATCATACGTTTATGAAAAGAATAAAACGGTTTTTGAAAATGTATTCAGCAATCAACATCCGCATATGACAGTAAGTTAGGCCTACTTCAAAATGATACCAAATTTTTAAATTTATTCCACGAATTAACGGGAAAAAATGACTTATTCTGTAGCATTGCTCTTGTTGGGAATCAGATTCAATATGGCGACAGGGTAGTGCCTCCTTAAATGTTGAATACAGGTAAACATACTGTGACTAAATACTACCTATAGGTTAGAACCTTTAAGGTTAGCCTAGGGTCGAATAGTAAACTTCGCCATTTATTTTATTTAACTTATTGTCCAAAAACATATAAAATATGAAGGTTGAAGCTGTATGTTCTATTACATCTAACGAATTAATAGTAATTAGATCATTGCCTACTGCAATATAGTCTCACTAATCCTTGGACTAAATGGGACCACAAAAAGTCCAGATTAAAATGGAATTGTGGCGCAAATTTACTATTCGACCTATACCGTAGTATCTAGTCACAGTATGTTTACCTGTATTCAACATTTAACAGTAGAATGTAAAACAACGTCGTTGTCTGCAAAAATATCAGCCTAGGGATAAGCGAATAGTATATTTACGCTGGAATTGGTACTAAAATGATGTCTTAGCCCTATGCTAAAATATAAGTTTTAGATGGATTAAATCTTTGAAAATCAATGTTTTTTTCTTCGTAAAACAGCCTACATTTTTTCTACAGCTTAATTTTAGTTGTATTTCACTAAACTCTATTCATAGTGCTAAATTTAACCTAAGAATTGATATAGTATTAAAATACTAAACAAGTTTGTGAATAAAAAAATTATACAGTGCAAAAATCATAATACAGTAAGTAGCCAATACTAATGTGAATTAAGAATTTTAAAAAGGAAAAAAATATTAAATTTTGAACACTACTACAAAAAAAAGTTTGGAGTTTTTGTTCCATTGTCACATTCACTTTCTTACATTTAGTGGCCATTTCCACACACAAACACTCTCACTGAACGGTATGCAAAACCAACAAGACAAACGATTAATATGGTACAAGTTTATTTTGTAAGTTTCAACTGACAACTAAAGCAAAGGAAATAAAATAATAGAGACTTTCTAAAAACAGTGTTAGGGAGTGAGTCAATTCCTGGAAAAAAGGATGTGTTCGTCAATTTTTTTGTCTGCATTTTTTAATTGTAGTCAACTAAGGTTGTCAAACACTCTCATTGAATTAATTATTTTTGTTCTAAAATTGTCACTGAAAATAATTAGTAAAATCTTTTTTTATCCCTTACTTAGGCCTAAGTTAATACCGGATGCTCGCACTAGCGAGGTTCGGATAAATGGGACTCTACTGTAGCCTAAATAGGCTATATTTTGTATAGACAGTGATTGCTTACAAATTTCTAATTCTGTTGTTATGTTTAAAATTTTTTCAATTATTTCATTTTGAAGGAAACAATGAAAGTGGCACGAAAAACTCTTCACCCCTTACAAGAAGCCGCTGGGGACAAAGAAAATCTTGTTGGAGCTGGAAGGGCTTTACGAAGTTCTAGTAGCAAGGACGGACCGAATAAAGCAATGAGGTTGGTTTATGTTTTGATTTTAAATATTATACAGTAGAACCTCGAAAATCAGAGGTAATTGGGACCTGACAGACCTAGAAAAACCAAAAACTCGGATAATACGGTAGGCCGTGAGAAAACCATTGAGATGCAAGTTCCCGCGTCATTTACCGTTATAGGCTGGTTTGGAGCCATACTTACTTCAAAATCTATTTTATTTAGCTTTAAATAATGTAGTTAAATACAAACGAAGAAGGTTTGATAATGCACTTAAATGAAAGAAATTTGATACTATAAAAAACTGTAGGCTAGTAAAAACCATAAAAATAATGCCTCTGGATTTTTTTCATGCCTTTGAAGTTTTTATATGCTTTCTTTTTTTTATTGACTGCCTAACCTCTTCTTTATTTAAATATCGTTAAGATACCCACTTTCCAATTTCCGATCGATTTTGTCTCCAATCTCGGACAGTCACTTTCTCAACACCTAAATCACTTGCCACTTTTCTTATTGAATCACCTCCATCTAATCATTTAATTGCTTCCTACTTTTGATTTAAAGATAAAACAACACGCTTTCGCTTTCCACTCAAATGACACTCATTCACAAAGTTTAACACCAACACCGACTAAAAACAAAATACAGTAGCAGGGGTAGCAACTCGTAGGAAAGGATGGTGAGTCCTAAATACGATGCCGCAAGGAGGGGAGTGTAAGTAGGCCCAAGACCGCTAAAGGTCACCATACTATTGCGTTCGGTAAGGAGCGGACTTTGGCAGAAACTTCAAACCAATTAAGAATTGCAGTAAAGGCAAATTTATGAACTCCGTAGAAGAATTTGAAATCTCCAAGGCTTTTACAATATTAAACTCAAATATAATTAACACCGATTATTAAACGACCACCTGAACTTTGATTCGAACACCCTGTATGACGCAGCAATATCAATTCAGAATGCCTGCGGCATATTGTAGTTTTTTGTGTGCTGATTTATAACGGACAATCAGTCTATATTTGGAAGTCGTAAGATACGCATCTACATACAGTGTTTTTAAATGTATTTGTGTCTGTGTAATTAGCATAACGTTTTGACGACCTCCAAGCATAGAGGGATTTTCTGAGGATAAGATAAATATCTCGAAACACGTCAAAAGTTTTACAAAAGAGGTTCACTGACGATAAAAGGTATTGTACTTTATTATATATATTAGTGCAATACACTGTACATATATATAGTTGCCTCAAAACGTAGAGAGACACCCCTCAGGTAGAACGGACCGTCCTAATCACCTATTAACAAACAATGCCTTTTGTTAGAAGCGGTCAACCGGGGGACTGCCGGCATCGACTAATATTACAAGAAATTCTGTGTTACACTATAATTTGCAAACAATTGATACATTAGGCCTACATTATTTAATGACGGCTCATTTTTTTCGTCTTACTTAGACGAATAAAAAACCATTTGAATCACAGTTCTATGACGTACCGTTACCGAAATAACAGTTGTCGCTTAACTTATTTAAATATTGCCGAGTGATACTGAAAAACCAGTTATCTATAAGTCATGTTGTAGGTATTTTGTTGGTAAATGCCTGCCTTCGACCCCCAGTTTGTTTGTTGCTTTTCGCACATCGTTGAGATGTGGCGTCCGTGGTGTGATAGCAACCAAGCGAACGATCCTGTCGAAACTTCAAATGAACAGATATTAATAAATGAAAATGGTTGGCAGGCCAAATATCATATCAAATTAGCTGATCTGAATATATGATTGGGGCAGTTGATTTGATATGGTTGTTGGCTGTTAAAAACTTCCTCCAGATGCAGATTTTCACCATCACACCACGGGCGAAAAGCGACAAACAAACTGAACTATTAATACAGTCAATTTGTGCTCAAAAGAGACCCCCGCGGGAAAGTTTTGGGGTAGTTTAGATTTCTTCCATTTTATATGTTTTTTGGGGTGCTGAATCAATTATCTATTGCAAGCGTTCCACTTTTTCGTTTATAATCTTACAAGTATTTTCATAGCTATTAAAAATTCACAATTACAAATATTCAAGACAATCTGTGAGGGGTTGGGCATCTGTAGGCCTATGGCTTATAAATCTGTAATGGGGGTTGGAGAATTTTTTTTTGTACTTTTTAGTTAGTTTTTAAAACGTGGTATATTATTTTTTTATTACTGGAGATGGCAGAACATTTAAAACCAGTCTACATTGTATTCAACTTAAAAGTAGGAGAAAATAATAAGCTAATAATAAATTTGGGTTTTGGAGTGAAAAAGTGGGTGTTTTCGGTAACAGCCGAAATACGACAATTTTCAATTAGTGCTTAAGCCCCAGCGGTTCGTTGGAGAAAAAAACATAAAACATAAATTTTGTAGGAAATTTTATGTTCTTTCATTTTGAATAGGAAGGTTATTTATGAAAAGTTGATAGTTTTCGAGTTATAAGAGAAAACCCGTTAAAAAATGAGATTTTAAAAAAAATGTTTGCATTTTTTTCAATGTTGCGTCACGAAATTTTGTAGGCAAACCTCAGATTCGGATTCAGCACCCCAAAAAACATATAAAATGGAAAAACCAAAACTACCCCAAAACTTTCCTGTGAAAAACACAATTTGACTGGACTAATGGTTGAAGACAGGGTAGGCATTTACCAACAACATGACTCATAGATAACGGGTTTTTCAGTATCACTTGGTAATATTTAAATAAGTTAAGCGACAACTGTTATTTCGGTAACTGTACGTCGTAGAACTGTGATTCAAATTGTGTTTTATTCGTCTAAGCAAGACGAAAAAAAATGAGCCGTCATTCGATAATGTAGGAATAATGTATCAATTGTTTGCAAATTATAGTGTAACACAGAATTTCTTGGAATAATAGTCAATGCCGGCAGTCCCCCGGTTGACCGCTTCTAACAAAGGCATTGTTTGTTAATAGGTGATTAGGTCGGTCCGTTCTACCTGAGGGGTGTCTCTCTACGTTTTGAGGCAACTATACACTGTAGGATATATTAGTGTGACCTGGATACCATTAAAATTAATTCATTATATATATTTGTTAACAGAATCGATTTTGACAAAAGTTTTTTTTAAATTTGCCTCGGTTAATACGGAAATTCGGACAACCGAGGTTCTACTGTATTTGTAAATCGACAAATTACAATACTTTAGGATCTGGAAAAAAACTCTGTGGCTATAGAAGCTCTTGCCAAGTCTTTAATCTAGAAGTGTTATTTAGGCCTAATCATCTTCACATATTTTCAAATTCAATCCATCCTGCAGTTGTCATCCTTATTTCTCTTGAGCGTACCTGTGTGTAGAAACCAAACTATTCAATGCTTTTTTTAACAAGCGGATAATTTATAGTGATCATAAATAAGGGAAGATGGCTCGTAAAGGGGTTGTCTTAATATGGAATCCAAGTTTTAACTTAAAAAATGGCATTCTGCCGAATAAATATATGTAGAAAATCTGAAATATAGTCTGGATATGAGAAAGATTATGAATAAGTGTCTGAAATATGACTAAGCTAATTGAAGACTTGAGGAGCTTTTTATCACATTTTTTTAAAATTTGATTGTCCTTTTATATAAACTTCTCAGAATTAAAAATGACAATGCATTTGATGCTATTATTATTTTACTGTACCGCAGCCAGATGATAATTTAATGATATTGTAAATAGAGTTTTACTATAGAGTGTTTTTATCATTCAGTAGCTACACAGTAAATCTCCAAATTGTTTAAAATGCTATCAATTAGGAAACAGTTTTTTAACTAACTAAACTAGTTAATTCATAATTTATTATTGAAGTACTCCACATATTAATTTAGTTTGGATTGTCATAACCTTTATTTTAGTGTGATAGGCTGTGAAAATGTGAAAAATCCAGCAAACACAATCATTCTAATTTGATTGTAACTAAAAAACTACTTAGATTGCTAAGATGAAATTTTGCATTTATTTAACAAAAGACATTAATAAACAACATACATTTTTTTAAATGTTTAAAAAGGTATCTTTTTTGAAAATCACATTTTGAAAAATAGATTTTTTTTGGGGGAAAATGAAGATTTTACAAAACTACATGTGTTACATATCAAATTAAAGCTTATTAAAAACGCCTTAATTTGGCACAAATTTCAAGTCTCTATCTCAATTAGGAGCTGAGAAAATTTGAAGGTATTGACATTTATCGAAATCAGCGGTTTTTTCCAAACTTTGTAATTTTATATCTCAAAATATACTCGACAAAAAACATTGAAATTTTGGAAATAACCTTACTTTATGGACTAGAATAAGTGTAAAAAATGTCATGAAATTCTGAAGAGGTCAGGTTGAAAACAAATACTTCATGTGTTGATTTCATATGGACTGACCCATATACGCTAGGTCACAGTGGGACTTGTTGGGCGAATTCTGAAGTGTTTCAAATTTGTATAGAGTAATAAAATAAATGTAGATTGATGAAATTCTACACAATGGATCCAGTGTAGCCTGTGTATGTCAACAGTAATATTAATAACAAGCTCTTAGATTTCAAAAATTACCTGTAAAAAAGAGCATCACTGTATGAAAACAAAATAAGCCCACATTTATCAAAATTTAAACTACAAATTAAAAAAATCTAAATGTATTTTACAGTAAAGTTGCGGTTGCAAGTACAACAAGCAAAGCAGAAAAGAAAACAATTACAGCTGAAGACTTAACATCTGAAGGTAAGGAAATGTTATTGTCAAATCAGTTATGGAAATCATAACTGAAAAATATTTAGTCTTCTTAAAACTTTAAATATACTTCAACTTTATGTTCATATTTTGTACACTCTTTACAATCTAAGTTTGTAGATTTACGAAGTGTGTGGCTAGAAAATCACGGAAGTAGTTTTCTGTGAGACAAACGGCGCGAACCTCAAGGTCAAACGTCATATTGCCAAGTCTCTTGACATCCCCCCCTCCACATTCCGGTTTAACAACACTAGCTCGCTCAGTTGGGCCACAGCCTTCGTTCGTGTCAGACCCTGTATCCGTCGCTCGTCGGAAAAATGGTGGGCGTTTTAATTGACCAATGTGTCAATGTGAAATTTTTAGTGAAACTCGCTAAATCCGCAACAGTGACCTATTCTCTCTTACAACAAGTGTATGGGAATAAATGTATGTCACGTACATGGGTTTTTGAGTGGCATAAACGTTTCAAAGAAGGGCGAGAAGATATCGAAGATGATCCATGCGCAAGACGTCCTTCAACTTCGAAAACGGATGAAAACATTGACAAAATAGGCAATCTCATCTGTCAAGATCGCCATTTGAGTATCCGTGCAGTTGCCGAGATTGTAGGAATCGACAAAGAATCAGTTCGACTAATATTACATGATCATTTCAACATCAGAAAAGTGTGTTCCAAAATTGTGCCCGAAATCCTCACTCCTGAACAAAAGGACTCACTGATAGAAATTTTTTCTGATATCTTGAAAAACATAAAGAAAAATCCTAAACTGTTAGAAAGAGAATTACATGTGATGAATCATTAATTTTTACTTATGACCCAGAAACTAAGGCGGCCAATCAGTGCACTGGAAGAGTCCGTATTTACCAAGACTGAAGAAAGCTTGAATGTCCAAATCAAAATTCAAGGCCATGATGGTTGAATTTTTTCAACATTCAGGAAATTCATATGTAAATTGGGTTACTGAAGGTCAAATAGTGAATAAAGAATATTATGTTGAGGTTCTAGCCACTCTCCGTGAGCGAGCAAGACGAAAGCGACCAGAGTTATGGAAAAACAAGTCGTGGATTCTTCATCATGACAACTTCCCACCCCATACTGCACTGACTGTTAAGCCATTTTTGGCCAAGAATGGAATCACTGTGTTGGAACATCCACTCTAATCACCAGACCTTGCTCCGTGTGACTTTTTTAGGTTTCTGAAAGGGAAGGAAGCTTTGAAAGGAACCAGGTACAGTGAAAACTTTGAAGGAAAAAGCGACGGAGACCATGCTTTCAGAAAATGACTTGAAACACTGTTTTGAACAGTGGAAAATTTGAATGGAAAGGGATAGTGGAGGGGAGTACATTGAAGGGATAAAGTGAAAGTTGTAAAGAAAAAATAATAAAAAGAGTTACACCATAAATACCATTTTTTTTCCAGCCATACCTCGAATCTCTTCCATATCTTAGAAACAAATTGATATTTGCAAGAGATTGATTTTTGCTATGGTTATTGTAAACTTAATGCTATTCAAAGTATTTGTAAGTCAAAGGTAGGCCTAAACCAAAATATCAAAAGAAATTATTTTAATTCGGTCAAGGAGTAAATTATTCCTCTCTGATCACTTTTAAGAAATATCTAATATTGATCATGCATTTAAAATATAAAATAAATGTCATTCTTGAAGTTACAACATTTATACTATTTCTTCACCAATAAGAATCAAATAAATTCACGATTTTATCCGTCCTACCCAAGTATATTTAGCAAAGTACTAAATTTGCTATATGACTTTTCGTGAATCATACAATCTTTTTAAAACCTGATTCAACTCTCTGAGCTCAGAATAAAGTACAATAAAATCATGTAACACTACACAACCTTATTGCTAATTTAAAAAAAAATCATATGGCTGGAGATATTAATAACCAGCAAAACTAAAAAGTAATACTGCTATATCGAATATAAACTTTTATTTTAAGCCATATTTTCAAATTACTTCCTTTAGCTTACCTAGTTTAAGTAAATTCTAAATAAGCTGAAAAGTACCGGGTGTCCCACGAAGAGGTCCCTATTTTTAAATTGATATGACAGGCGTATAGAGCGCGCTACAGACTTGAAATTCTACAGTCGTGACTAACACATATGTAAAAGAAATACCCCTGAGTATCAGTTAATTCTGACTGATCCAAACAAAATGGCGGAAAAACAAAAAAACAACAAAATCAGCAATCGTATTTTAAGGGTAAACCTACTTTTATTTAGAATAGGATCAGCTACAGCTGTTTAGACTATTTTAAATCTATCAGCTGACTGCGTGTATCCACAACAATGAACATATTTGGTAATAAACATTGGCATTTGTTATTAAGGGTCGGCTCTAGCTGTCGGCCATGTTGGTTGACACTCCATAAGACCAATGTTAAATTAAAATCCATATTTTTCCTTTATTTTTGATCGGATAATTATGAACGATATGTCATTTTAAAGCTATGGCCAATACGCATGCAAATGGCTTTTCCAAAATTAAGAAAAACGTTTTGTTTAATATTTATTAACAATTAAAAAAATTAATTTTTAATAATTTTTTATGTTGTCACTATTAGTTATAGCGAAAAAGTACCAAGCCATTTGCATAAAGAATTTAGTCCCCAAGAGTTTGGTATTTTTTTGAAAACGCTATTTGAACAATTGCGGGTTTTAAATGGATTTAGGCTGAGCAATGCCCGTGTAACCTACCGCCGCTATAGGGTGACTTTAAATATTTTTTTACGATGTAACTATTAATTATAGCGAAAAATTATCAAGCCATTCGGATAAAGAATTTTGTCCCCAAGAGTTTGGTATTTTTTTGAAAACGCTATTTGAACAATTTCGGGTTTTAAATGGATTTAGGATGAGCAATGTCCGCGTAACCTACCGCCGCTACGCTGGAGTCGCAGGTTGCTTTCTGTCTTACTAGAGCCGACCCTTAAGTTGCATTGTAAAGTGTCTTATGTACCATGCCGTTTTCAACTGAGCAAAAAGTGAATTGTTGTTCCTGGGCTATTGTCTTTGAAAATGATTATGAAGCAATAAGGTGTTTTAGGGAAAGGTACCCAGGTGTAGTTCCACCGTCAAGGAAATCTATTCGTAAGTGGAAGACTATCCTACTAGCAACGGGGTCAATACAAAAAAAATACCATAGATCCTCCAACATAGAAAATGAAGAAATCGTATGTGCTGCTTTCATGGAATCTCCAAATACGCCTAATTCAGTAAGAAAGGTGGAATCTGCTACAGGGATACCGAAGTCATCTGTCTAAAGGTATGCCAAAAAGAACAAAATCAAACATTATAAAACTCATTTAGTTCACGGACTGCTTGAAGATGATCCTGACAGACGATTGGAATTTTGTTCGAAGATAATTGAAAAGACTGACGTAGATAGCAAATGGCATGAAGGAATCGTGTTTTCAGATGAAGCGACATTTTATCGAACAGGAACTGTAAACAGGCATAATTGTCATTACTATAACACAAAAAATCCACATATCTTACAAGAAGAGAAATTAAAATCAACAGGTATAACAGTTTGGGCTGCTGTTACCAAGGATGGTGTTTTGTCGTATGACATATCCCGACAAACAATGACTGGAGAAAGGTATGCATCAGTTTTAAGCAATCACATAGTTCCTCATCTTTCTCAGCCTGAGATGAAAGACGTTTTTTTCCAACAGGATGGAGCTCCTCCGCATTATGCTAATGTGGCCAAAGCAGTTTTGGACCAAAATCTTCCTAACTGTTGGATAGGTCGTGGCAGCAGCTTCATGGACTGGCCTCCAAGGTCTCCAGACTTGACTGTTTGTGACTTTTTTCTGTGGGGCTTTTTGAAGGAGAAGGTTTATTGTCATAACATTGCGACAGACGATGAACTAATGAGGTTGATCGAAGAGGAACTGTTGTTGATACCTCGAGAGTTGTTCAGCAAAGCGTATGACTGTTTTCTATTTCGTTGTCATCAGTGCATTGCGATCGATGGACATCAGTTTGAATAAGGTTTATGGATGAAATAGATTTAATTTATTTATGAGTTACTTATATCTTTAATTCCCTAACGTTGTTTAGTGCTTAGTAACATCGTTAAAATTCAATAATTATGTTGTAACACTTAAGCAAATAAAACTATTTTAACGAAAAGGTACTATTTCTTTGATATCCCGCCATTTTGTCCTAAT
>JAGFPH010006578.1:46646-77147 GCA_018207615.1 Philaenus spumarius
TGTTTTGTTGTTAAAAGAAGGACAAATTGGTGTCTCTACAAGTGTGTCTGTCAAAACATAGAAAAAGTAAACACTTTGTTTTATTGAAGTGCTAGCATAGTGTTCAGAGTACATGTTGTTATTGTTTTTTTTTTTGTTTTTTTTCATCTGTGTAAGGTGAATTTTGAATGGATCTTATGAAATCGGTAACTTCTATATCATAAGATCTTATAAGAATAAATAACCTCATTTCCTCGTTGTCTGTTATATTTTAACTTTTTTTTTATTTTGATATGACTTTTTTAAATATGTTATTAAACGTAGATTTTTAACTGGTTTTTTCAAATGATTATTCATCTATAATACAATTTATAGCTACAAGTAGAGTAGAGCATCGATTATCCGGATTAATTGGGAATCCCCTTGTCTGTAAAATCGATAATCCGGATAATTGATATTTACATAAAATATGAGAAACGGTCTCTTGTGTGTGAGATTGAGTTACAGTACGCTCAAATTGTGGGGTCTCTTTGAAGTGTGTAAAACTCAAAATATGTACAGTACATACGAAAAGTTAATTTCATAACTGTATAACCGATCATCCGGATGGCCGATATACGGATAACTGATGCTCTACTGTGCTCGTATTGTAGAAAATCGAACCTAAATGTTAATTTAGAAATTAATGGATTACATAATTTTTTAAATTATTAAATGTATTGAAAAATAGTGACCATGTGAAATTGCAATACTTACACGACGTCACAATTCAGTGAAAAGATATGATGGCACAAAGTTAGATGGCATTGGCTGAAATTAGAGCTTTGTCATATATTATGTGTTGCGACAACTGCATGTTTTTATAGATTTATGTTTGAACTCCTTTAGAATCATAGATGATAAATTGCAAGATGGTGAAGCCAAGGTCATGTCATTGAAGCTTCTTGATTTTTTTAATTCCTGTTAATGCAAAATGGAGTTGTCAACTTGGGGCTTCACCTCACTTTGACACGTTTATTTATTTCAATCATTATGTTGCAAAATGACATTGCCGATGTGGGGCTTCATCTCACTTCGACACTTTTATTTACTTGTTGATACGTTGCAACTGTAAACTTTTACTTCCAAAATAAAATAATACTAATGAAATAGTATTTCTTCAAACAAATCTGGCAAAAATAACCGCTCAGATTTTTCGCCTCAAAAAAAATTTCTTCAAACAAATAAACAAAATATGTACAGTAAAGTTCCGCTATTCCAAAAATCCGCATATTCCGACAGAGTTAAAAAAAAAATACCAACTTTTTTAACATAAAAACAGGAGAAATTAAAAAGACGTTTGTGAAAAAACGTACATTTATTGTTATACAAAGAAGTTAAATAGAGACATACATAGAGCCTAAGCTTGATGAAAACGTCTGAAACCAAATTGGAATGAAAGCTGGTTACTTACAGTACATGTTGGCTCAATTTATACAATTCTGTAGAAACATTTTTAATCACTGCTAAACACAAAAAATAACTAATTTAATAGTTATTAAATTAACTCACTTGAAGAAGTAAAGTCAGTGATTTTTTTTTACGAAGGATACAATGTTCCGCCATCGCCGCACGAACATAATATCATTTGGCATTGATGAAGCAAGATGTTCGATGTAGCGTAAGTGTAGGTTTACACCATCCTTTGTTCCTTCCGTTGCGTTGCGTTTTGGTTAACAGACATTGATAACAGATTAATTCCAATGGGCCTATTGGAATTGTTCGGTATTGTTTCCGTCACAGTTTTCCCTCCATTTTACAAGAAATAAGTTACTGCAACAAGCGTCGGGTGAAATGGGTACATCAGAAAGAAGGAATGATTAGATCCATTTTATTATGCTTATAGCCCAACTGGATTGTTATTAATTAATTACTATCAGTAATGTTAGTAATTAATGATTAGATACCACAGCTAGGCACTATTAGTGTTGTTGCCACCTGCTGGTTGCGTTCATCCGTTTTTCTCCTCCGTTTTCTTTATCTCGAAGGAATTTTACTTTTTTCAAGATGATGAATAGGCCTACACTAACGGACAGACTGCGGGATGACAAAGTGAACAGTTCAAACAACCTATCCTTTCCCTTCTGTTTTTAAACGAAAACAAAATTGTAACGCAACGGAAAGTAAAAACGGATGGTCAAGGCGAGGTCAAGAGCATTCGCCGCGTCTACGTGTGATATGAGTTCAATTTGAGCGTTCACCTCCTCCTTGCTTTCCTCCTAGCTGATCAATGTTGCATAGAACTGACACTAGCAGATGTCCCATCACTTAATTTACGCCTTAACAAGTCAACACGTTGATATTATTCATAAAATCCTCCTATTCCAAAATCCGGCTAAACCTAACAGTGTTCGGTCCCAATTAGTTTGGAATAGCGGGACTGTACCGTATTATTAAACTGTACTGCTATTGTTACTGGATTAATGTTTTTGAGGCTGCCGTAACGATTGACTAGCAAGGAAGCCTATTTATGAAAGGCAGATGACTTTAACTATATGCCACTAACTTCCAAAGCCATAGTGTAAGCTGGAAACCGTTGGTACAAGATTCGACAATGCCCCCATTCCATACCTCCTGTCTATATATATCTAAGCAATCCTAAGAAAATAGCAGAATGTAGCAATAGGAAATATAAAAAATACAAATTTAAAGATGATATACATTATTAAAACCAATTATCTCAAATATAATATAAGTACAGCTCTCATCTCATGGTTTATACACCATAAATAATATTAAGCACCGACTAAACCAATCTGAGGAACTAGTGTTGAAAATTAGCCTTAATAGACTAGACTGCAATAGAATTAAGATCGAAAATGAGCCAAGTTTTGTCCTGATATCGTAAGCAATTTTGTTTTAGTAAATTTATTAAACCTTAGAAAGAATTTCATTCCAAATATATGGCTTTCCTTCTATCAGCAAAATGATGTTAACCCTCCCAGTGTCTGCTGTAAAATCTAAAATGCCGCACTGTTTTTGGCTAAAACGCATGATTTCGGTTAAAAATTCACCAAAAATTCAGTTTTGTGCCTAGACATATAAATGATGCATGAAATTATTCAAAAAAGTATAGGGATTATTGTGCAATAAATAAAAATTACATATCTTTGCTGGAAATTTTGAGTATTCTCACCCAAAGTTAGAAAATTTTTCAAAATTTTAATTTTTCAAATTTGACCACTATCAGAAAATATACCTACACCTATGTTATAAAAATTCCAGAATAGCCATTTTGTTCCAAATTGTATGTAGTTTCAGAAAATATTTACTTATATAGGCAATATATATACACATACAAGGTATGAGCACTAAAACTAAAACTACGTACACGGTGCTGCACGCACTGTTTTTTGGGTAAAACGCAAGCTTTTGGTATAGAATTTGTGGAGTGTTTAGGCCTACAAAATTATTATTATTTATAGGTGAATCAGGCCTATTACTTTGTACATCTTCCCTATCTGATGTTTCTAATTCATCTAAATTAGGTTCGTAATTGTCATCGCTACCCGAGGAAAAATCAGGCAACGAATAATCACTCTCAACTCCATCCTCAATATCACTGTCACTTTCTAAATCACTACCTTCTTCTACAACAAATCTATCAATATCACTTATTTCTTCATCAATAAGTCGGTCAATTTCACTATCACGGGATAAATTTCCATCCATTTTTAATAACAAACAATCACTAAACACGTAACCATAACAAAGTCCACTTAGGTTAGTTCAAACACCGAACAGCTGAGAAGTAACTGAGAGATTATTTATACCATCTGTTGCCGAAAATACTAAAGCTATATACCAAAAGATGCACCATTTTCTGTAGAATCGATCGATACCTCATATAGTAAGTTTAGCAAAAGTTGAGCTCGATAAAACTGCTGTTTTGTGACGTCGTGCACAGTCATCGCTGCAGCGACTACTAGCACGCATCTTACTACACAATCGTCGCTATAGCGACGACCGACACTCGGAGGGTTAAGGTAAGTGAAAATTCTTCCAAACTAAGTAATGGTTTGATATTTCCGTCTTTTAAAAATTTTCTTGTTTATGTATTCATGAGCATAACAACCCAGTGGTTTAACATGCTCATCCAGGTTGTTACCCCCTGACATAGTAGTAGGTTCTTCCCTAGTTACTGACATTAAGTTTACTTGTGCTATATACGGTTCTTCCGTCTACATTAGTCTAGCTAGCATGAAGTATAAACATTAACTAAAAGTAATAAAATGTTTAGAAAACTGCTTATGTTATCTAATAATTAGCAATTGACATTAGCTGATTATAAATCAAAAGTTCTTCTTTTTTTTCATTAAAATAGTAATTTTTGATAAATTCTACTGCCTTATGAAAAATCTATATGATATTACTTAACAATCTAATCCATCTCAAAATCAGTAATGAAAACCTGGACAAGTGACAAATAAGAATTCCTCAGTATTGGTGCTGAACAAAGAAACTTATCCCTGGCTTAAAATATTTACTAAAAATACTGTCATTCTTCATACGTAGCATATATACTAAGTACACCATACTCTATTTTAACAATATTTTCTATTAAAAAATGTAACTAACTTTTTTGTTATTACTGGCAGTGATGGAGAGATCAGAGAAGTAGCCATCTTCTAAAGCAGGAAGTAAACTAAACGGAGCATCCAAAGCTGGAAGGGGATCGGTCAAACATGCACGCTTGCAGTGTAGTAAACACCAACCATCACACGTCATCAACATCTGATCAGTAGAATCAGGCTGATCCACCTGCGTACAAAAATGTTATTAGATGTATTCTTTTATAAACTGCAATGCATCATACAGACATGTAACCCACAACAGACGTCGTTCCTATTATTTTTACTATTTTTGCTTCTATTGTTTTGTTGCTACAGGTTCTTAGAGGTAGATATTTCTTACTTCGACTTTACTAGTCAATCAATCAAACAGGTCAAGTGACATATCATTCCTTGACAATATAATTGAGCAACTACATAACAGATGAAAATTTTTAAGGGGATTCAGGTGATTTATGCAATTTACATGGTTTTTTTTTCATTATTTAGAAACGTTTGCAGTTAATAGAACTGAACGGCCTGCCCAATATAATGTATTTATGAGTCTTTAAAAACGTGACTTTAACGGGCACTTATAGTATTATTATGGTTCAATTGATGCGATCGATGTGGTGTTTGGACTGGATTTAGTATTAAGATGAGGCTTGGCTTCATCTTTTCAGATACATTAACTATAAAAACAATAGAGTGTAGTCTTCTGCACAGAGAGATCTCACACTTACTATGAGATGCCGTTGCATTCTCAAAACGTTGGTGCCCAATTTAAAAATGTATTCAAAAGCAATAAATTGCCGTATAACCAACTGTGTATATAAAATTTGAATCTGAAGAGAGTCTTGTCATGATAGCAATCTAGCTTTAGGTTCTCAGAGGTTACAGGAAGATCGCACCACCAGTCACACAGCTACAGCTACTAATGCTTCAAAGAATATTTGAAAACTGCCTGATTCCTGATTAACAAACTTGCCATACCCATCCTACTCCCCCAATTTTTCCCCCTACTCTGATGTTTATGTGTGGGGAATTGTTAAAGAAAGGTATCTTCGGAAATAAACCATCGGCTACCATAGCGGAGGTTTGTGAAGAATTCACCTATTTGTTCGAAGATCTTCAACAATGCTACAAGAGTTGCCTAACTCTTATATAGAGGTCATATAGAACATGTGTTTGTTAAAGTTTTAAGCTTCATTTTACTTTGTTTTATTAGACTAAAAATAAAACATTTAAAACTATTACAATTTCAGTACTGGAGCATACTGTATTAGTAAATATTTTATTTGTCATTTAAAATTTGTCGGACTATTAAAATTTAATTGAATCGCTTAAAAATAATATCACTGCCAAAGAGACCTGGCCTCAAGCATTCATAGCTAACTATTAAATAAATTTTATAATATAATAAAGCTAAATAAATCGGATGCAAACCCTAAACTCTATGATGTGTCCCTGATATGCTCCAAAGCGTATGACAACTCCAGCCAGAGAAGTGTTGACAACATCGTAGGTTTCACAGTTAAACAAGGGTAAGTCATCTAATCCAGCAGGCAATGTCCAAGTCACATCTCCAGTATCATCCAGTTTCATTATAGTGCTACAAACAGACAAAACGTTTTACTTTGATTCAATATGGTTTACCTATATGATGAGGAATATTTTTTGTGTTTTTGCGGGGTGATCTAGCGGAAAGAATGTTTATACTGCACTATTTATTGTCTGACTCAAGCCCGTCACTAATCACTTTAAAAAAATATAATGTTTCAGAATTTGTGATAAGTTAAAGAACTTCCATGTGACCTGAGCTTAGTCCCCCCCCCAGGTAAATCCTCGGTGCGCCACTGTCAATAGGAGTACTTACCAAGTACCATTTTCATAATTCTTAGATACATTGGCTGAACATTTACGTGGGGAGGACACATTTTAAACAACTGTGACATTTAAATAAAAAATGTTTAAACTTCCTATTTAACATTACCAAACGTAAAAGGGTAAATCTTTACCATCTGATATAAAAAGACAGATGGGCTACTGCACAAAATTTGTTTCCTTCAATTGTTCTTTATTTTTGCATGTGGGTTTACTAAAAGCACCACTATGTAAAATTTCATTTCAAAAGACATGAAATGAAGAAGCTAGAGGCATCCAACATAAGTTGCGTAGATTTAGACATAATTATAGGTGATCAATTTACTAATGCTTTAAGCTGCTCAACCCAATCTTCATTAATCTAACTGGCATTAATGTTAAGACATTAAGCATAGAAAAAGCTTAAAAATATGAAAGGACAAGAATTTTCTTACCACAATAAAATCCTTAAAATCAGTTCAAACAGTTCTCAAATTTAAAGGGAAAACAGAGATTGTCTTTCATCATAAATTAGGGAAGACCCATGTTTGTCAACAAACAGAGACGAAGTTGGGTGTAGCTCTTACTCCACAAATTTAGTGTCATTTAACTTATAAACATAATCTGTCAAATTGTAACTAAACTTTAGAAGGGTGGTCAACCGAGAGTGAACATAAATAGGGTAATAAGAAGTTTTATTTATTGAAGTTCAAAAAATATGACTTGATGTTGAAAGATAAGACATCCACAGTCTTTTACAGGTGACTGCTTTATTAAGGGTCAGCTCTAGCTGTTGGCCATGTTGGCTGACACTCCATAAGACCAATGTTAAATTAAAATCCAAATTTTTCCTTTATTTTTGATCGGATAATTATGAACGATATGTCATTTTAAAGCTATGGCCAATATGCATGCAAATGGCTTTTCCAAAACTAAGAAAAACGTTTTGTTTAATATTTATTACAATTTAAAACATTGATTTTTAATATTTTTTTATGTTGTCACTATTAATTATAGCGAAAAACTACCAAGCCATTCGCATGAAGAATTTCGTCCCTAAGAGTTTGGTATTTTTTTAAAAACACTATTTGAACAATTGCGGGTTTTAAATGGATTTAGGCTGAGCAATGTCCGTGTAACCTACTGCCGCTATAGGGTGACTTTAAATATTTTTTTTACGTTGTAACTATTAATTATAGCAATAATTACCAAGCCATTCGGATGAAGAATTTTGTCTTCAATAGTTTGGTATTTTTTAAATAACGCATTTGAACAATTGCGGGTTTTAAATGGATTTAGGATGAGCAATGTCCGCGTAACCTACCGCCGCTACGCTGGAGTCACGGGTTGCTTTCTGTTTTACTAGAACCGACCCTTAAATTTTATAAATCAAGCTGGATTCTTAAAGGTTCCATTATTGAATGAAATTAAATAAAGTTTTAAGATAAGACAAAAATCAAATCAATGTCACCTCAAGTGATAAAAATATTTAGTTAATTTATTTACAAATATTTTACATTTTGGACATTTAGTTTCATGTTAAAACCAACAATTAGGATTACCAGGGTAGCTATTATTTAAAGAATCAGACTATGTTATTATGTTAAACTTACAGACCCACAGCCATCTATAAAGGTTTTTTTATTACTCAAATTTAATTTCAACAAATATACTAAAATGTGCCTGTTATTATTCAGGAAAGTCTAAATTATCCACCAGTAAAATATTTGTTTTAATACAGTAGATTAATTTCTAAAATTACGCTGTTTATAACAAATACATAATGTTTCTTCTTTATAATAATAGTAGGCTTACTAGTAAACTCCCATGAAAAGTCATTAATTAGATCACATCAGAAATACATCATTTTTACAAAATACTATTTAAAAACAACACACTTTATCTAGGCCTACCTAACTATGCTGATAATGGAGATTTTTGACTCAGTAAATGTGTACAATTATAAGGATTATAGGTAAAAATGTAGTTTACCTTGTCAATCGATTTCTAAGGGAATTTGATATAACATGAAAGAACACATCTAACTGATTGTAGAAACAACAAAAATTTTCCCGGGAAATAATATTTGTTAGGAGTTATGAAAGAAATAAAAATTGAAATTGTGTAGGTTAAGTTTCGACTTTTCCGCGATATTTGACATAATTATAACAAAATAAATCACTTCACATACACCAAACATGTAAGAATTAAATAAACTAAACAATATTAACCCCAAAAGTAACCACAAAGCAAGAAAATGTGAAAATAATGTAACAAACGTAAATTACGAAAAAAAATGCATCGAACGATAGAAAGTGCAGTATAACTGCGTATTTAAAATGGAAATTCATCAACGTTGCCAAATCGAACAATAGGTTATTGTACTGAATAAGGTGTGTATAAATCAAGGTAACTAGATAGTAAAGGTTGCCTCATGTGAGAAATATAAAAAAAGTGGAGGTTTGAGTTTGTCTACATGACTATGAGGCAACCTTTACTATCTAGTAACCTTGTGTATAAATCTCTATTTCATGTTGCCGATAACAGTATAATTATAATATTTGTATAATTATAATATTTCGTCGTATTATCACTTTATATAATTAAAATAAAATAAAAAAACTAGAGGACTAACCTAAACTGTTTAGTCACAGTATGTTGCCGATAACAGTATAATTATAATATTTGTATAATTATAATATTTCGTCGTATTATCACTTTATATAATTAAAAAAATTTTAAACTAGAGGACTAACCTAAACTGTTTAGTCATGTGCCGTATGTTGCCGATAACAGTATAATTATAATATTTCGTCGTTATTATCACATTGTTTATAATTAGAATGAGTTGCCTAAACTGTTCGTTTCTACACACAAAAGAACAAGAACAATCCGGCAACGCTGGGAGGACGGTGAGAAAAACATGTCGGCACTTTACAATGTAAATTTCCATAACGAACTTTTGATTTGAAAGTTTTTAATGTTGTACATGTTGAAGATGGTTAAATATTGGTTTCCCGGCATCAGTGAAGTGTATAAATACTATATTTATTAAGAAAAAAGTTCAGGTTTGTGTGTTTATAGTAGTTTTGATTGACAAGGTAAAGTAAATAAATACCGGATTATAAATCTGTAGGAATATTTGTTAAAATTTTGTATTTATGCATGTGATTACATATTTAAAGAAAGATACGAATATTATCTTTTAATTGCTTTTTATTTCATATTGATACCGTAGATCAAATGATTTAGAAGTTATTAATATTATAGTGAAGAAATTAAAAATCAAATATGTTTATATGTTATACGAAGAAGAACGAATGTTTCCGAAGGTAATTCGAATAATAAGATAATGAATGTTAAATGGTACCTTCTTTAAATTTGTATAAACGAATATTTTGATGATAAAAGGTTGTATTTATATACAATTTATAACCTCAAAGCAAATATTATAACGTATTATAACATACATTAGTTCTATAACTCATATTTTAAAAAATCAACTTCATAGGAAATTATAATGAATGAAGTTGTAAACATAACCCCAAAGTATAATCTTCACTGGGTTTCTTTAAGTATTACAGATGATGGGTGAAATCAGCTGTTATATTTATATGATACTCACTCACGAACGTATGTACTTATGGATGTACATTCGTTTTTATAGGAGTTGATAGGTTAAAGCACACCAAGAGAGTTTGAAGTTTAAATTAAATCCACAAATATAATCAAAAAGAACTGTAGTTTCAAAGTATGTACGGGTATCTAATTTCCCTAAATTAAACATATATGTTTACTAATGGTTTAAGCATTTTAATACTTGCATTACCTACCCCTCTATTCCTGTTGGCTCTGATCTCCCTGATGCACTGTTTGACTGAAGTATACAGCCAACAATCTGAAACATAAGTAAAAAGTGTGAACTGAGAATAAATTATGTGTTTTTACTTTCCTGCAAAACTTGTGTAACATGTAGGCCTACAATGACTTGTTCTTGTAATATTTACAGACAGTTCTTCTGTTGTCTGGTTTTTGGATTGTAACTTAAGTGTTTTCTCTTTCTAGTACCTACTTGATAAATTACGTGTTTCACTAATAGCCAAAACAGTCGTCATACTACGGCAGTAAAATTGAACATTGTAAGACAGTAAATCACAACATTTATTTATTTAATCAATATTCGGAATGGTGGCATCAAAACTTTTTGAAAATTTAAGATTTTACCCTTATAGGCTAGGCCTAATTATAAATAACCTATAATGTGAAAAAACTATAAAAACTTAATCCGGTAACTGTTGTAAAAATTTACGGTATTAGAAAGCAGTAATAATATTTACGAAAAATAATCATAGACACTAGGCCTATTATCGGGTTGGTTTACTAGCGTCTTCCACAGAGTCTTCCACACAACTCACCTTGAGTAGCAACCAGGGATAGACAGTGGAAAGGACAGAACAATAAGTGCACAAAGTGGTACAGTATCAAAACAAAAGTACGCTCTTGAAATACGACGGCTTTCCATTCCAGGGTTAAGCCAACTAGGCCTATATAAAAAGAACTGTGGCAAGGCTAGTATATTAGGCTTAAAGCCTATGATTTAGATATAGATTGAATCATATATCTTAAACAAACTTACAAAACCAAAAGTCAATGCTTATGCCAGTAATACTATTAAACATAAAGCTAAAAGTCTTGAGGTAGTAGCCCTTTACCAGGCCAGGCACTAAAACTAGATACTTTTTACAGATATTTAAAACTCAAATACCATTATTTCACTGTACCCTACCCATCAAATACATAAACCTTTACAGACACCTTCTTATACAGCACTACTATTACTCAAAATATGTTTCCTACCTCCCATGTTCCCAAGAAAGAGTGAGCAGCCATAGTCACCGATTAGATTCAAATACACTGCAATAACTTTTCACAGCTCACGGTATGTATTTAATGATGATGTAATAATGTATACTACTAAATACATATTATTACAAATTTAATTTAGACACATTTATAAATTTTTATATTGTTAAGTTGATCTTAATCATTTTTGAAACACATATTAATAATATTCAAACACCTGAACACCTAATACTAACATCCTAATCCACAAAAGACAAAACTGACATCTGACATCTGACATATTGTCATTTTATCACTGCCACACTGATTCTGATTTCATTTATTCACCCACAGCCTACATAGGTAGTATGTAAAAAAAAAATAGTTAAAAATTCTTGTGACGATAGATAGTACGGGGTGAGATTCTAATAATTATTGGATTCAGTATTTTCAAGTGACAACGTTATATTTTAATTAATTTACTAATTAGTACGTAAGTAGAAAATTAAGTTATAATAATGCGTTAAATAAGCATAATTACATTTTTGTTATGTTTTATTTCTCATTAGAAATGGTTTGTTTTTTCAAAAATTAGCAACATTGATCATTAAAAAATACTGCATTCAAAGAGGAAATAAAGTATAACTAAGTCAATTCCAAATAATATAATTAGTATAATCACAAAGTGAAAACTAAATACAGACATAAAACAACTATTACTCTTCTATAAATAATAGGTATGCAATTTTTGGAAAACTCTCAGGTCAGATTTTTAAAAATTTTTAATAAGTTCAACAAACTCGTTGTGTACAAAATCTTTTGTATTGTTTACCAAATATCAAGGAAACCTTGAGGCCCTTTACAAATACACAATTTCCAAAATTTTTACAAAACACGATTTTAAAAAAAAAAAACTCTTGTATACCAAATCTCAAGAAATTACTAAGAGCTGTAATGGGAAAATATTTACAAATACGCAATTTCAGGAAAACTAGTTAAATAATTATTTTCAATAAATTTTCACTTAGTTTAACAGACTCCCTGGGTAAAAAAAATATAACAAACCTCAAGGAAATCCTTAGAGCAGTTTTCGATCAAATATTTACAAATTAATATAAAATGTTTAGTCACTTAAAAATATAAGATACAGTGCAAAATACTTATAGCATATATATCATTTAGATTACAGAATCAATTATTTTATCGAAATAATTGTTCCTACTTATGCTTATATAAAGTTATGTTTAATGTTTAAATTTGAATACAAATCTAATTAAAAAGTATTAAATCAATTAGATGTTACAACAAAAATAGTGTATTGTAATATACACGAGGGAAAATAAAAACTAAATTATATTTCATAAATCGACCAACAAAAATGGATATACAATGTGAAACAAATTTAATATCATCTTCAATTAAACAAATATACATAGAACTATAAAATATTTATAATATATTACATATTATGTATCAATAAAATTACAGAAAATATATTATTAAAGAAAGTTGTAAGTTATATTACATCTTATTAGTTTAATTTTAAACGTTACATAAATCTTGAATTATATACTTTATTTAATGAATCAGATTTTGTTTACTATTTGTAGCAAAATTTGTTTAAATACAACCTACAATATCTAAAAATATCATACAAATACATCAACTAATACATTTTTACACTGTGTAAAAATGAGTGTTATTATTCTTAATTCCTTCTTACTCGCCAAGCTTAAAGTTTATTAATACAAATAATTCTACAAAATCTTTCAAATAATTTTTGATTATTATAAAATCGGTCATTATTTTAATTAAATCCCCTATTTATTTCGAACTGAAAAATAGTAACAATTATTAATAAAATATAGAATACAATAATGTTTAATCCCCATGTTATTAGTTATTATATTAAGGTCAAGTTGAATTAGATGAAGAAGTAGTGATATAAAGTTTTGATTAGTTTAAGCATTGATTATGTATCTTACGAATAGATCCCGCAAGGCATAGGGAAATCCGTACCGTGCGAGAGATAGGTGCTGAAATTAGTTATAGGTGCCCATGCTAAGAAGCGCTACCAGTCAATTCCTCTCCCTTCCCCCATCCCTCCAGTTACGTCACCAACTCACCCCTCTCTGCTCTCTCTCTCTTCCGCACTTGCACTGCCAGCACTCTTTGTCTCTGACTGCTAGTACGGCCAGACCTTGCTTGGCCATGTGTAATTTTATAATTAATTAAGATAATTGTTTACATATTTTTGCAGTCGTTTATCTTATCTTCTAAAGCGAGAGATAATTGTTTGTCTGCTAAATGGATCTGGAATCTCCGTCTAAGGATTTTTGATTTTTTGATTGAATATGGGGCTTTTGGCCACGAGAAATCGATTGGAAATGGTCACCAGTCTGGGAAAATTCGTTTTCTACGTCTTTTTATTAAATTAAAAAGTGAAATTTGTCCATTTTAAACAATACAAAGCACAGCTGATGCAAATGTTTTCAATGTCATTACAGTAATCATCTGTTTTCTTTTAAACTGTAACCTAATGTTGTATCTATTTATAGTTACCATGGCAACGAATACTTCTGCTAAATAAACATACCCTTTATTTAGTTGTTTAATGTTATAGGCCTAACCTAAATTAACTGTTTGTACATTTTTAAATGTTCAATAATTATTGAAATCATAGCCCTGCTTATAATCGAGCTTTAGCTCGGTCTCCTGGTACTTGTAATAAATATACAAGTTATATGTTCAGCCTTATAGTTATACAACTTAAACTTTTTAGGTTTAAAAATTGCTGAACAACACTGTTATGTTAGATTCCATAGTCAAAGGTATTAATTAAGTCTACATTATTTCCTGTAAGTGTGGGAGCGAGGGTTGCTGCACATATAGCCTTCCAAACTGAACAAAAATATTTTTCTGTTAGGAATGAAATCATGCAAAGCTAGAAAACTTGTATTGCACTTATTTGTATTCTAATATGATTCTAAGGAGCAACTGAAAGTAGCACATTTTTATGTATTTTAATAGGACTCACTTTAAAAACATGTCCTGATTATGTTTTAATGTTACTTTTGTATATTTATTTTATTAAAAATTCAGACAATACTGTTATAAACAGACGTTATAACAATAATATTTCGAACAAATTAAATTTAAAGAGAAGTATTCAAAGTATAATATAGGGTCTATAGGTAGTTTATTTCCGTTTATATAGTTTAAATTATACGAGTTTTTAAATTAGTTTAAATTATACATTCGTAATTTATGTGCATTCTTAACTTACCAAATCTAATTATTGCCTTAACTGGTATTTCACTTAATACTGACTTTAAACGCAGTTTTGACTTTTTTTATTTATGTTACAATTTTGTGGTTTAATAATTTTATTCAATGTACAAAGAATGAATGAATATTTTATTGCTCCTTATACTATTTATAATACGTTTGCAAAAACAAAAACATAATTAAACTAAAATCATTTATATCTATAAACTAAAACTAAACTAAAAAAACTAAGAAAAATAGCTATATTTACAAAACAATTATAGTATAAGAAAAACAATTTAAGCTACCTCGATGTTTTAAATACATGTTTGAGGTAGTGAGTAAAACAATAAAAAAAATAAAATAAAAACATAAATACATATATACACATATAGAAAAAAAGAAACAAAAATAAAGGAATTAGCTGACCGGCTTTCAGAAATATATATAAAACTACTTAGTACATTATTAAAAACAAAAAAATTTACTGCAGCTTCACAATTACTTTGAAAAAAAAACTCAAATTAAATTCATATTTTGAAAAAACATACGAAATATAAATATACAAAATGCAGAACATAGATAAGAAAAACAAATAATTCGACCACGCAGCTGGACCGCTGACGTAAGTTGAGCAAATTTCCAAAATTAAGTTTATATGCCTATGTTTTAGGGTTTCAACCAACAATTTGGGAAATAGGTCTACTCACGAAGGCGTTGATCAGCTGTCTGTGTGTACGCAATACATTAGTAGACTTTGTTTGCGCCTAGTGGCCTCGCGAGTTTTCACCACTTGGCTTTGAACCGGGTACTTGTATGGTATTTTACGTTTTGGTCGATTTTGGGGGAACCAAGTGAGCTATAAGGTCGCGTAAAAAAACAAAATGTGCAGAATAACATCCTACATTTATATTTTTAGAAAAAACTCTAAAAATTTCATTCTCGTAGTAAAAATCTCAAAAAATAGTTACTTCTGGTCAAAAAACGTACTTCCGGTTGTTGGATTTTTTTTGGCTAACGAACTCGTCATAGCCACATAGACAACTAACACGTATACCAAATTTGGACCAAATCGGACTTAAAATGCGACCGCTAGAGTGCGAACACATATATACATATATATATATATATATATATGAATTTTAATGACACCCCAAAACGTGTTCTGGGGACCATGATCGGTGCTCATTTGCTACTCCCGACCTTGGGTCTCACCATAAGAGCCACTGCAATAGCTCATTTTTCCTATGGAAATTCGCTAAAAATACGTAATAAGCTATATTATATACAAGTTTTACATCGATACATCTACTTACATATACACACATACACACACACACCCCCCTATAATAATAATATAATAATGAAAAATATATTATTCTAAATAATTCTGCATTGATAATCGGTCTCAGCAAATAGAAAATTCTTAAATATTTAATTAATTTGTTTTTTCAAATATTCTACATGAATACCTATTCCATCTTAATTTAGAATCTACCCACAGGCCTAACTATTTGATATCATCGACTTGTTCAATTGGCTGGCAAACAGAATCTCTGGTATTGCAGTTAATTTTGTGGTATTTTATTTTTGTTTTTAATTAGCTTACCAAATTGAATAATAGCCTTTTTATTAATAATTGGAATTTTTTTATTATTTAAAAATACAATTTTTACTTTCTTCTTTTCCTTACAAATTTTGATAATTAATAATTTTAATTTATGTACCAAGAATAAAGATATCAAGTAAAAACAAGATGAAAAGATTGGACACTTTTTCGAGACTTCGGCTAGTCCAGACAGAACACACAAATTGGAAGAAAATTCAAGTTAAAATTTATTTCTTATATTGGAAATTCATTCCAAGATGGTGGACAAAAATTTCAAACTCACCAAAAAGTGGTTCTTTAATGTTTGTGAATAACTGCTTTTATTTCTACCTAATAAGACTCGTACATTTTGAGATATTAAGCTGTTCCCAGACATGTGTACCACCCTGTATTTTTAGCATATATTTATAGCTATATACAGCTAAATTCAGGCATTATACCTTCAGCCTCGTAATTTTCAATTTGTGATGAACATGTTCAGTCCTTACTTGCATTTGCATAGGCGAAACGAGAGTTGGCTCATGGGGGGGTTACCCATTTGTGTTCACTCATCGTATTCCAACCCGTGCTTCATGTCATTTCATCAAACATCAACACTTGTTTGGAGTATTTTAATGACTGTCCTTGGTAAAATTGTTTGCTATAAACATTCAGTTAATTTAAAAAATATATAAAAACACACAAAAATACGACCATGTAGCCTATTTTTTTTATATACGACCACGTAACTCACGTTTTCGAGTTATTAAAAACCCAGGACAATCCTCCAAATTGTTTTGTATTACTTTATTGAATACAAAGCGATGGAGAGAAAACTGTTTTGAAAATCGTTTCAGTTGTAATATTAAGACAGTAATTTGAGAAACATAATAGAGCAATAGAGGACACGGTAAATCAAATTTACCGCACTGAAAAAATATTACCTTATTTCACGGTTCTTCTTAAGGGAAAAATATGAATTGAGTGCTGGACTGGATTGAGTATTATATTTAAATAAAATGAAAATCTAAATATTTAAAACAGCTAGGTATTGAAATATTGTGAACGCTCCTTGAATAACACAATGGAAGTTTAAAGGGCCCTAAGACGGAACCTTACATTTGATATTTTTCATATCCTACAGAAAGGATTTGCATTAACAGATATTTTGGGTTTTGATTTTAAGTAATTTTTATTGTGGGTAGAAACATGAAAGTAGGCAAGATTTTTGCCGTTTTTATAGCTAATACGGACTTTAAAAATTCATATTCCCGAAATGAGTGAACTTAACGATTCCATATTTTGATACATTATAGATAGACATGATTTTAGTTTATTTGTAAAATTTTAGGTGTTTAAACTTAATTTTATAAAAGCTGCCATTCGTTTTGTGAAGTGATGTTTTCTCATCAATCAAAAGAACGAAAAGTTTGATTTTTAGCTTGTTATGAAGCTCATGATTTTTATAGAATGAATTTGAAAGTACTTGAACGAAATATACATCGAAACGGTTTATTCAGCGAGATTAACAAGTGATAAATCAGTGCGCGCACTAGGCTGGCTTGTGGAGTGTTGAAAATTATGGTAGGAAACTAGGAATCAATCAACATGTTGTGGACATTGATGCTCCCCCCACTTTACGTGAGACAGGCCAACGCACAGGTGCGCGCACACGCGCTGCAGCTAGCCCTCCAGGTAGCGCTACTTTCATAGCCCCGCTCTTGCAGTACCGAAAAAATCCGCTAGATCGCTGCACGAGCGCCGGGAAAAAAATCGCCTTCAATAAATAGTATTACTTTAGAGTTTAGAAGTCTATTAGATTCCATAGTCAAAGGTTTAAGGCCTTCATTTTTATAGTAGTATCACAACGTTTATTTCATCGTATCAGCTGATAATTTTAAGAAAAATCCCGCCAAACTAAGTTTCTGTTTGGTTTGGTTTCTGTTTCTCCACTCCACTTTGCAGTTGCACTTTGTCCGTTGTATTGTATGATTTGTACTCCTTCATTTGTTTCCATTTGAAGTTAGCCTTTTTTCACGTAAAAACGTGTAAGTTTGTCGAGTAAATTGGCTATTATTATATATTTTCCGTAGTTTGCGTAGTAGATGATGTAGTTAGATTAATCTAACTGACATTTCATTCAGTTCTACTTTATATTTGAATTTTTAACCTGTCGTGTTATCATTTATTTTTGTAAAATAATTGCTAGAGCTATGAAAACTGATATTCAGAAAAAATCTCATGCATCTTCTGTGGTTAAGGGTAAATCCAGCTCTGCAAATGTGAGTTATCAATGTATTTTTGTAAATGAAAAATTAATGCTTGTTTTTGTTTATTGGCCTATTAATATGCCAAAGATGTTCTCAGCTAAAGTTTACATTAGGACAACTTGCCATATTCCATAAAATCAATAGCCTAAGTTCTAACATACAGTCTTCTCCCTAGCACAGTTTGATTATCAACATTGCTGCCCTGATTTTTGTTTTATGCAATTGTTGTGCTGTAGATGTATTTTAGTAATTAGTGCATTTATGTTATTATTTGACAAGATCAATACACTGTAACATGTGTCTCTAGATTGATAAATAAATCAAATCATTCAATAGTACAATGTGCTTAGGTTGGCAGCACTATTTGCATAAATTTACACTGACATCCACAAAAACAGTATCATAGGTTGGAGTAACGTTACTATTCGACTCGCCTAATATTTTGCAGACAACGACGTTGTTTTACATTCTACTGTTAATTTTAAATACAGGTAAACATACTGTGACTAAATAGGTTACAAGGGTAGAACCTTTTAGGTATTTTTTTATTATTATTTTTGCATTTCTGTTGCTATAGGTTAGCCTAGAGTCGAATAGTAAAGTTGCGCTCATAGGTTAATATAGGCTACACAAATTATTTTCAACATAAAATAAGAGAATTTACTTCCATCTGTTTCAATCCAAAACCGACGTAGGACCAATGTTTACATTAGGACACATGGTCCTATTGCATAAAAAAAAGCTATAGCCTAGCTTGAAGTTTCAACTTACAGTCTCTAGGTGTTCCGGGTTCAATTCCCATTGACCCCGAATAATTTTCTAAATGGTTTCTTAACAGACATCATTGGCTGTGGTTCGGATTCCACGTAAAACTGTAGGTCCCGTCTTCATTAGCCTTAAGTGCAAAACAGCAGGACGTTAAAAACAGTCTAGGCCTAGTGATAGTAGGCCTATACCAATATTCATCAGTAGTAGGCTACAATGTGCATAGTATTTTAAAACCTTGAAACTATTAGCCTAGCATGATTTTTTCTTTGTCTTAATTGTCTTACTAGCCTATTTATTTTTTGTTGTAAACTGAGGAGGTTTTAAATTGAATTTCAGGTGAATTTAAAATTGTAACAAACAATATATAGGCTAAAGGAATTTGAAATAAGTAAGGAATTAGACTTTATGAAAGATTACGTTCTAGAGTGTTTTTGTACAGATGTGATGGCCTATAGGTTGGCATCTCTATCATATGGTGAAGAAGCGTGTTTTAAATTTTACCCAACCTATTTTAACATAGTACATTATTTATTTGGTGTAAGTTTGCTAATCGACCCTAGTCTAATATTTTTACAGACAACGACGTTTTACATTCTACTGTTAAGGCTCGGCTCTCTACATCCAAAACGGCGACGATGGGTACCAATTTCAATGTTAAATATAACTAAAACATACCTTCACTATTAAGCATATTTTTGTGTTTGTTTTTGTCAAAAAACGAAAGCTGTATTTTTTTCTTAAAGCAAAATAGATTGTGGGTGTTGATTGCTAGGGTTTTTTGCAATATCTCTTTTTGCAACTGAGTAAAAAATTATTAAAGTTTACTATTTATATCATACGTTTATGAAAAGAATAAAACGGTTTTTGAAAATGTATTCAGCAATCAACATCCGCATATGACAGTAAGTTAGGCCTACTTCAAAATGATACCAAATTTTTAAATTTATTCCACGAATTAACGGGAAAAAATGACTTATTCTGTAGCATTGCTCTTGTTGGGAATCAGATTCAATATGGCGACAGGGTAGTGCCTCCTTAAATGTTGAATACAGGTAAACATACTGTGACTAAATACTACCTATAGGTTAGAACCTTTAAGGTTAGCCTAGGGTCGAATAGTAAACTTCGCCATTTATTTTATTTAACTTATTGTCCAAAAACATATAAAATATGAAGGTTGAAGCTGTATGTTCTATTACATCTAACGAATTAATAGTAATTAGATCATTGCCTACTGCAATATAGTCTCACTAATCCTTGGACTAAATGGGACCACAAAAAGTCCAGATTAAAATGGAATTGTGGCGCAAATTTACTATTCGACCTATACCGTAGTATCTAGTCACAGTATGTTTACCTGTATTCAACATTTAACAGTAGAATGTAAAACAACGTCGTTGTCTGCAAAAATATCAGCCTAGGGATAAGCGAATAGTATATTTACGCTGGAATTGGTACTAAAATGATGTCTTAGCCCTATGCTAAAATATAAGTTTTAGATGGATTAAATCTTTGAAAATCAATGTTTTTTTCTTCGTAAAATAGCCTACATTTTTTCTACAGCTTAATTTTAGTTGTATTTCACTAAACTCTATTCATAGTGCTAAATTTAACCTAAGAATTGATATAGTATTAAAATACTAAACAAGTTTGTGAATAAAAAAATTATACAGTGCAAAAATCATAATACAGTAAGTAGCCAATACTAATGTGAATTAAGAATTTTAAAAAGGAAAAAAATATTAAATTTTGAACACTACTACAAAAAAAAGTTTGGAGTTTTTGTTCCATTGTCACATTCACTTTCTTACATTTAGTGGCCATTTCCACACACAAACACTCTCACTGAACGGTATGCAAAACCAACAAGACAAACGATTAATATGGTACAAGTTTATTTTGTAAGTTTCAACTGACAACTAAAGCAAAGGAAATAAAATAATAGAGACTTTCTAAAAACAGTGTTAGGGAGTGAGTCAATTCCTGGAAAAAAGGATGTGTTCGTCAATTTTTTTGTCTGCATTTTTTAATTGTAGTCAACTAAGGTTGTCAAACACTCTCATTGAATTAATTATTTTTGTTCTAAAATTGTCACTGAAAATAATTAGTAAAATCTTTTTTTATCCCTTACTTAGGCCTAAGTTAATACCGGATGCTCGCACTAGCGAGGTTCGGATAAATGGGACTCTACTGTAGCCTAAATAGGCTATATTTTGTATAGACAGTGATTGCTTACAAATTTCTAATTCTGTTGTTATGTTTAAAATTTTTTCAATTATTTCATTTTGAAGGAAACAATGAAAGTGGCACGAAAAACTCTTCACCCCTTACAAGAAGCCGCTGGGGACAAAGAAAATCTTGTTGGAGCTGGAAGGGCTTTACGAAGTTCTAGTAGCAAGGACGGACCGAATAAAGCAATGAGGTTGGTTTATGTTTTGATTTTAAATATTATACAGTAGAACCTCGAAAATCAGAGGTAATTGGGACCTGACAGACCTAGAAAAACCAAAAACTCGGATAATACGGTAGGCCGTGAGAAAACCATTGAGATGCAAGTTCCCGCGTCATTTACCGTTATAGGCTGGTTTGGAGCCATACTTACTTCAAAATCTATTTTATTTAGCTTTAAATAATGTAGTTAAATACAAACGAAGAAGGTTTGATAATGCACTTAAATGAAAGAAATTTGATACTATAAAAAACTGTAGGCTAGTAAAAACCATAAAAATAATGCCTCTGGATTTTTTTCATGCCTTTGAAGTTTTTATATGCTTTCTTTTTTTTATTGACTGCCTAACCTCTTCTTTATTTAAATATCGTTAAGATACCCACTTTCCAATTTCCGATCGATTTTGTCTCCAATCTCGGACAGTCACTTTCTCAACACCTAAATCACTTGCCACTTTTCTTATTGAATCACCTCCATCTAATCATTTAATTGCTTCCTACTTTTGATTTAAAGATAAAACAACACGCTTTCGCTTTCCACTCAAATGACACTCATTCACAAAGTTTAACACCAACACCGACTAAAAACAAAATACAGTAGCAGGGGTAGCAACTCGTAGGAAAGGATGGTGAGTCCTAAATACGATGCCGCAAGGAGGGGAGTGTAAGTAGGCCCAAGACCGCTAAAGGTCACCATACTATTGCGTTCGGTAAGGAGCGGACTTTGGCAGAAACTTCAAACCAATTAAGAATTGCAGTAAAGGCAAATTTATGAACTCCGTAGAAGAATTTGAAATCTCCAAGGCTTTTACAATATTAAACTCAAATATAATTAACACCGATTATTAAACGACCACCTGAACTTTGATTCGAACACCCTGTATGACGCAGCAATATCAATTCAGAATGCCTGCGGCATATTGTAGTTTTTTGTGTGCTGATTTATAACGGACAATCAGTCTATATTTGGAAGTCGTAAGATACGCATCTACATACAGTGTTTTTAAATGTATTTGTGTCTGTGTAATTAGCATAACGTTTTGACGACCTCCAAGCATAGAGGGATTTTCTGAGGATAAGATAAATATCTCGAAACACGTCAAAAGTTTTACAAAAGAGGTTCACTGACGATAAAAGGTATTGTACTTTATTATATATATTAGTGCAATACACTGTACATATATATAGTTGCCTCAAAACGTAGAGAGACACCCCTCAGGTAGAACGGACCGTCCTAATCACCTATTAACAAACAATGCCTTTTGTTAGAAGCGGTCAACCGGGGGACTGCCGGCATCGACTAATATTACAAGAAATTCTGTGTTACACTATAATTTGCAAACAATTGATACATTAGGCCTACATTATTTAATGACGGCTCATTTTTTTCGTCTTACTTAGACGAATAAAAAACCATTTGAATCACAGTTCTATGACGTACCGTTACCGAAATAACAGTTGTCGCTTAACTTATTTAAATATTGCCGAGTGATACTGAAAAACCAGTTATCTATAAGTCATGTTGTAGGTATTTTGTTGGTAAATGCCTGCCTTCGACCCCCAGTTTGTTTGTTGCTTTTCGCACATCGTTGAGATGTGGCGTCCGTGGTGTGATAGCAACCAAGCGAACGATCCTGTCGAAACTTCAAATGAACAGATATTAATAAATGAAAATGGTTGGCAGGCCAAATATCATATCAAATTAGCTGATCTGAATATATGATTGGGGCAGTTGATTTGATATGGTTGTTGGCTGTTAAAAACTTCCTCCAGATGCAGATTTTCACCATCACACCACGGGCGAAAAGCGACAAACAAACTGAACTATTAATACAGTCAATTTGTGCTCAAAAGAGACCCCCGCGGGAAAGTTTTGGGGTAGTTTAGATTTCTTCCATTTTATATGTTTTTTGGGGTGCTGAATCAATTATCTATTGCAAGCGTTCCACTTTTTCGTTTATAATCTTACAAGTATTTTCATAGCTATTAAAAATTCACAATTACAAATATTCAAGACAATCTGTGAGGGGTTGGGCATCTGTAGGCCTATGGCTTATAAATCTGTAATGGGGGTTGGAGAATTTTTTTTTGTACTTTTTAGTTAGTTTTTAAAACGTGGTATATTATTTTTTTATTACTGGAGATGGCAGAACATTTAAAACCAGTCTACATTGTATTCAACTTAAAAGTAGGAGAAAATAATAAGCTAATAATAAATTTGGGTTTTGGAGTGAAAAAGTGGGTGTTTTCGGTAACAGCCGAAATACGACAATTTTCAATTAGTGCTTAAGCCCCAGCGGTTCGTTGGAGAAAAAAACATAAAACATAAATTTTGTAGGAAATTTTATGTTCTTTCATTTTGAATAGGAAGGTTATTTATGAAAAGTTGATAGTTTTCGAGTTATAAGAGAAAACCCGTTAAAAAATGAGATTTTAAAAAAAATGTTTGCATTTTTTTCAATGTTGCGTCACGAAATTTTGTAGGCAAACCTCAGATTCGGATTCAGCACCCCAAAAAACATATAAAATGGAAAAACCAAAACTACCCCAAAACTTTCCTGTGAAAAACACAATTTGACTGGACTAATGGTTGAAGACAGGGTAGGCATTTACCAACAACATGACTCATAGATAACGGGTTTTTCAGTATCACTTGGTAATATTTAAATAAGTTAAGCGACAACTGTTATTTCGGTAACTGTACGTCGTAGAACTGTGATTCAAATTGTGTTTTATTCGTCTAAGCAAGACGAAAAAAAATGAGCCGTCATTCGATAATGTAGGAATAATGTATCAATTGTTTGCAAATTATAGTGTAACACAGAATTTCTTGGAATAATAGTCAATGCCGGCAGTCCCCCGGTTGACCGCTTCTAACAAAGGCATTGTTTGTTAATAGGTGATTAGGTCGGTCCGTTCTACCTGAGGGGTGTCTCTCTACGTTTTGAGGCAACTATACACTGTAGGATATATTAGTGTGACCTGGATACCATTAAAATTAATTCATTATATATATTTGTTAACAGAATCGATTTTGACAAAAGTTTTTTTTAAATTTGCCTCGGTTAATACGGAAATTCGGACAACCGAGGTTCTACTGTATTTGTAAATCGACAAATTACAATACTTTAGGATCTGGAAAAAAACTCTGTGGCTATAGAAGCTCTTGCCAAGTCTTTAATCTAGAAGTGTTATTTAGGCCTAATCATCTTCACATATTTTCAAATTCAATCCATCCTGCAGTTGTCATCCTTATTTCTCTTGAGCGTACCTGTGTGTAGAAACCAAACTATTCAATGCTTTTTTTAACAAGCGGATAATTTATAGTGATCATAAATAAGGGAAGATGGCTCGTAAAGGGGTTGTCTTAATATGGAATCCAAGTTTTAACTTAAAAAATGGCATTCTGCCGAATAAATATATGTAGAAAATCTGAAATATAGTCTGGATATGAGAAAGATTATGAATAAGTGTCTGAAATATGACTAAGCTAATTGAAGACTTGAGGAGCTTTTTATCACATTTTTTTAAAATTTGATTGTCCTTTTATATAAACTTCTCAGAATTAAAAATGACAATGCATTTGATGCTATTATTATTTTACTGTACCGCAGCCAGATGATAATTTAATGATATTGTAAATAGAGTTTTACTATAGAGTGTTTTTATCATTCAGTAGCTACACAGTAAATCTCCAAATTGTTTAAAATGCTATCAATTAGGAAACAGTTTTTTAACTAACTAAACTAGTTAATTCATAATTTATTATTGAAGTACTCCACATATTAATTTAGTTTGGATTGTCATAACCTTTATTTTAGTGTGATAGGCTGTGAAAATGTGAAAAATCCAGCAAACACAATCATTCTAATTTGATTGTAACTAAAAAACTACTTAGATTGCTAAGATGAAATTTTGCATTTATTTAACAAAAGACATTAATAAACAACATACATTTTTTTAAATGTTTAAAAAGGTATCTTTTTTGAAAATCACATTTTGAAAAATAGATTTTTTTTGGGGGAAAATGAAGATTTTACAAAACTACATGTGTTACATATCAAATTAAAGCTTATTAAAAACGCCTTAATTTGGCACAAATTTCAAGTCTCTATCTCAATTAGGAGCTGAGAAAATTTGAAGGTATTGACATTTATCGAAATCAGCGGTTTTTTCCAAACTTTGTAATTTTATATCTCAAAATATACTCGACAAAAAACATTGAAATTTTGGAAATAACCTTACTTTATGGACTAGAATAAGTGTAAAAAATGTCATGAAATTCTGAAGAGGTCAGGTTGAAAACAAATACTTCATGTGTTGATTTCATATGGACTGACCCATATACGCTAGGTCACAGTGGGACTTGTTGGGCGAATTCTGAAGTGTTTCAAATTTGTATAGAGTAATAAAATAAATGTAGATTGATGAAATTCTACACAATGGATCCAGTGTAGCCTGTGTATGTCAACAGTAATATTAATAACAAGCTCTTAGATTTCAAAAATTACCTGTAAAAAAGAGCATCACTGTATGAAAACAAAATAAGCCCACATTTATCAAAATTTAAACTACAAATTAAAAAAATCTAAATGTATTTTACAGTAAAGTTGCGGTTGCAAGTACAACAAGCAAAGCAGAAAAGAAAACAATTACAGCTGAAGACTTAACATCTGAAGGTAAGGAAATGTTATTGTCAAATCAGTTATGGAAATCATAACTGAAAAATATTTAGTCTTCTTAAAACTTTAAATATACTTCAACTTTATGTTCATATTTTGTACACTCTTTACAATCTAAGTTTGTAGATTTACGAAGTGTGTGGCTAGAAAATCACGGAAGTAGTTTTCTGTGAGACAAACGGCGCGAACCTCAAGGTCAAACGTCATATTGCCAAGTCTCTTGACATCCCCCCCTCCACATTCCGGTTTAACAACACTAGCTCGCTCAGTTGGGACACAGCCTTCGTTCGTGTCAGACCCTGTATCCGTCGCTCGTCGGAAAAATGGTGGGCGTTTTAATTGACCAATGTGTCAATGTGAAATTTTTAGTGAAACTCGCTAAATCCGCAACAGTGACCTATTCTCTCTTACAACAAGTGTATGGGAATAAATGTATGTCACGTACATGGGTTTTTGAGTGGCATAAACGTTTCAAAGAAGGGCGAGAAGATATCGAAGATGATCCATGCGCAAGACGTCCTTCAACTTCGAAAACGGATGAAAACATTGACAAAATAGGCAATCTCATCTGTCAAGATCGCCATTTGAGTATCCGTGCAGTTGCCGAGATTGTAGGAATCGACAAAGAATCAGTTCGACTAATATTACATGATCATTTCAACATCAGAAAAGTGTGTTCCAAAATTGTGCCCGAAATCCTCACTCCTGAACAAAAGGACTCACTGATAGAAATTTTTTCTGATATCTTGAAAAACATAAAGAAAAATCCTAAACTGTTAGAAAGAGAATTACATGTGATGAATCATTAATTTTTACTTATGACCCAGAAACTAAGGCGGCCAATCAGTGCACTGGAAGAGTCCGTATTTACCAAGACTGAAGAAAGCTTGAATGTCCAAATCAAAATTCAAGGCCATGATGGTTGAATTTTTTCAACATTCAGGAAATTCATATGTAAATTGGGTTACTGAAGGTCAAATAGTGAATAAAGAATATTATGTTGAGGTTCTAGCCACTCTCCGTGAGCGAGCAAGACGAAAGCGACCAGAGTTATGGAAAAACAAGTCGTGGATTCTTCATCATGACAACTTCCCACCCCATACTGCACTGACTGTTAAGCCATTTTTGGCCAAGAATGGAATCACTGTGTTGGAACATCCACTCTAATCACCAGACCTTGCTCCGTGTGACTTTTTTAGGTTTCTGAAAGGGAAGGAAGCTTTGAAAGGAACCAGGTACAGTGAAAACTTTGAAGGAAAAAGCGACGGAGACCATGCTTTCAGAAAATGACTTGAAACACTGTTTTGAACAGTGGAAAATTTGAATGGAAAGGGATAGTGGAGGGGAGTACATTGAAGGGATAAAGTGAAAGTTGTAAAGAAAAAATAATAAAAAGAGTTACACCATAAATACCATTTTTTTTCCAGCCATACCTCGAATCTCTTCCATATCTTAGAAACAAATTGATATTTGCAAGAGATTGATTTTTGCTATGGTTATTGTAAACTTAATGCTATTCAAAGTATTTGTAAGTCAAAGGTAGGCCTAAACCAAAATATCAAAAGAAATTATTTTAATTCGGTCAAGGAGTAAATTATTCCTCTCTGATCACTTTTAAGAAATATCTAATATTGATCATGCATTTAAAATATAAAATAAATGTCATTCTTGAAGTTACAACATTTATACTATTTCTTCACCAATAAGAATCAAATAAATTCACGATTTTATCCGTCCTACCCAAGTATATTTAGCAAAGTACTAAATTTGCTATATGACTTTTCGTGAATCATACAATCTTTTTAAAACCTGATTCAACTCTCTGAGCTCAGAATAAAGTACAATAAAATCATGTAACACTACACAACCTTATTGCTAATTTAAAAAAAAATCATATGGCTGGAGATATTAATAACCAGCAAAACTAAAAAGTAATACTGCTATATCGAATATAAACTTTTATTTTAAGCCATATTTTCAAATTACTTCCTTTAGCTTACCTAGTTTAAGTAAATTCTAAATAAGCTGAAAAGTACCGGGTGTCCCACGAAGAGGTCCCTATTTTTAAATTGATATGACAGGCGTATAGAGCGCGCTACAGACTTGAAATTCTACAGTCGTGACTAACACATATGTAAAAGAAATACCCCTGAGTATCAGTTAATTCTGACTGATCCAAACAAAATGGCGGAAAAACAAAAAAACAACAAAATCAGCAATCGTATTTTAAGGGTAAACCTACTTTTATTTAGAATAGGATCAGCTACAGCTGTTTAGACTATTTTAAATCTATCAGCTGACTGCGTGTATCCACAACAATGAACATATTTGGTAATAAACATTGGCATTTGTTATTAAGGGTCGGCTCTAGCTGTCGGCCATGTTGGTTGACACTCCATAAGACCAATGTTAAATTAAAATCCATATTTTTCCTTTATTTTTGATCGGATAATTATGAACGATATGTCATTTTAAAGCTATGGCCAATACGCATGCAAATGGCTTTTCCAAAATTAAGAAAAACGTTTTGTTTAATATTTATTAACAATTAAAAAAATTAATTTTTAATAATTTTTTATGTTGTCACTATTAGTTATAGCGAAAAAGTACCAAGCCATTTGCATAAAGAATTTAGTCCCCAAGAGTTTGGTATTTTTTTGAAAACGCTATTTGAACAATTGCGGGTTTTAAATGGATTTAGGCTGAGCAATGCCCGTGTAACCTACCGCCGCTATAGGGTGACTTTAAATATTTTTTTACGATGTAACTATTAATTATAGCGAAAAATTATCAAGCCATTCGGATAAAGAATTTTGTCCCCAAGAGTTTGGTATTTTTTTGAAAACGCTATTTGAACAATTTCGGGTTTTAAATGGATTTAGGATGAGCAATGTCCGCGTAACCTACCGCCGCTACGCTGGAGTCGCAGGTTGCTTTCTGTCTTACTAGAGCCGACCCTTAAGTTGCATTGTAAAGTGTCTTATGTACCATGCCGTTTTCAACTGAGCAAAAAGTGAATTGTTGTTCCTGGGCTATTGTCTTTGAAAATGATTATGAAGCAATAAGGTGTTTTAGGGAAAGGTACCCAGGTGTAGTTCCACCGTCAAGGAAATCTATTCGTAAGTGGAAGACTATCCTACTAGCAACGGGGTCAATACAAAAAAAAATACCATAGATCCTCCAACATAGAAAATGAAGAAATCGTATGTGCTGCTTTCATGGAATCTCCAAATACGCCTAATTCAGTAAGAAAGGTGGAATCTGCTACAGGGATACCGAAGTCATCTGTCTAAAGGTATGCCAAAAAGAACAAAATCAAACATTATAAAACTCATTTAGTTCACGGACTGCTTGAAGATGATCCTGACAGACGATTGGAATTTTGTTCGAAGATAATTGAAAAGACTGACGTAGATAGCAAATGGCATGAAGGAATCGTGTTTTCAGATGAAGCGACATTTTATCGAACAGGAACTGTAAACAGGCATAATTGTCATTACTATAACACAAAAAATCCACATATCTTACAAGAAGAGAAATTAAAATCAACAGGTATAACAGTTTGGGCTGCTGTTACCAAGGATGGTGTTTTGTCGTATGACATATCCCGACAAACAATGACTGGAGAAAGGTATGCATCAGTTTTAAGCAATCACATAGTTCCTCATCTTTCTCAGCCTGAGATGAAAGACGTTTTTTTCCAACAGGATGGAGCTCCTCCGCATTATGCTAATGTGGCCAAAGCAGTTTTGGACCAAAATCTTCCTAACTGTTGGATAGGTCGTGGCAGCAGCTTCATGGACTGGCCTCCAAGGTCTCCAGACTTGACTGTTTGTGACTTTTTTCTGTGGGGCTTTTTGAAGGAGAAGGTTTATTGTCATAACATTGCGACAGACGATGAACTAATGAGGTTGATCGAAGAGGAACTGTTGTTGATACCTCGAGAGTTGTTCAGCAAAGCGTATGACTGTTTTCTATTTCGTTGTCATCAGTGCATTGCGATCGATGGACATCAGTTTGAATAAGGTTTATGGATGAAATAGATTTAATTTATTTATGAGTTACTTATATCTTTAATTCCCTAACGTTGTTTAGTGCTTAGTAACATCGTTAAAATTCAATAATTATGTTGTAACACTTAAGCAAATAAAACTATTATAACGAAAAGGTACTATTTCTTTGATATCCCGCCATTTTGTCCTAAT